>JANHGB010031954.1:0-10450 GCA_026283785.1 Coracopsis vasa | reverse complement strand
CTAACAGCAGTTGGGCTGTGACTGATGCTTCACTTTATGCATCTTTTCAGACAGAACACTTGTGTTTACATCATGTTGATATTAGCTGTTTCCCCATGGATTACATGTAACTACAACTGTTTTACACATTGCATGTAATTGGTAAAGTTCTGCATGTAAAAATGTCCATGGGCATTGACTTAAGTCAGCCAATAACTTAACGAGGCCATAAGTTCATTTACTTCACATTGCTTTGTTGGCATACTCTAAATACATATGAATGTGATGTCATTACACTGTCTCTGTGTCATGTGGTTGTGTTAAAATAACTCACAGCTTTTCAGCATCACCTCCTGGAGTTCCCTGGCCATTGAGTATTTCAGTTTAGTGCCTTGATACTCCCTAAAATGATTTTACAGTTTTCCAGTAAATTTCTGAGAAAAAACTAAACCCGAACTCACTGGGTTTAAAACTGTTTGGGAATTACCCCTGCAGAGTTTCCAAACGTAGCCATCGTAGCTGCCAATGTAGTCCTGCCAGCACAATTTATCTGTTACTTGTCTGAATAAAGAATAGCTTGCTCATATGTTTGCAAAAGAACAATTCTAACTGGCTTGAGGTTTAGCAGCTTATGTTCAGAGACAGAGAAAGAACAGGAACATTTGCTGGGACTTAAGCAGTAGTTGCTTACCAACTCCAACACGATGTTCCTTTCAGGATCAACCTTGGTTTTCTTTCCAAGGAGGCTTACTCTAGATAAGCACCACTCATTTCCTTATCATGTGAATTATGTACTGGAAATTGGAGTGTAAGTCGTTTTATCTGCATCCTTTCACTTAGTGTTATGTGCACAGACACAGTTCTCTGATTTTGACATCTGTGAAATTATCCTTGTATTTTTTTCCTTCCTCTTTCTCTCCAGTAGACTTTACATGAATGCCAGTTTTGACTACACCTAATTTTTGTAATGTTCTGACTTTTCCACAGGCCTTCTGTATTCCAACAGCTTTGTTCGAGTTAGAAAAAAATCAGACATTATGTTTTAAAGCAAGAGCTCCTACTTAAATTCTTCCTGTTTCATTACAATTGGTAAGTAGTTTCCTTTTTTGTGTTATCAGACAAGATGTTACTTAGGGAAGGTTAATGGTTTTGCCTTTCCCTCCTAGCAATGTGTGACCCGTTCTGAAACTCTCTTTTTTGACTGGGAGTGGGTCTCTTGGGGTATCCCCCATTTTTCTATTTCCTTTCCTTAAAGGATAATTTAATTAAGCAGATAGATTATTTTGAATTGTGAGTAGCTCCAGAGAAATAGGCTTGCATAAATAACAGCACGAAGGGAGATAAAAGGAATACTGAACTTGTCAAATTATAATCCTGCTGAAGTCCATTGCTTTTGTTTTACTTTTGTGAGCAGACTCATTCTCTGAACCCAAATGGTGGGGGCAGGAAAATGAGATTACAGCTACTAGAATAGCTGGAAAATATTCCTGGAGTCATCCCAATATTTGAAGACAGATAGATTTCATTCCTGGTGCAACACGCCCCATGTCTCTAGGGAAAGGATTTGCTTTTGTTTCTGCTGAAGCTTCTCTCTGCAAAGATAACACAGGCCCACTCTCATGCATATTAAAAGTGGAATGGGCCCCACTGGTTTAAATATTTCATCTGGAGAAGAGGGAGGGGCTGTACTGTGGGAATGAGAACCCAGTACAAGCCACACAGAAAATACACAATGGCAAAAACCCATGATAATTAAGTTTTGCTTCTTGCCTTCACCCCCCCGCCCCCTGACGCACACTGTGATCACCTTTTTGGTGACAAACTGCTATTGTCCATAAAACAACTGCAGGCGCATCTGAAAAATGAAAGTAGCCTGCAGTAAATAGGTAGCTTATGGGTGTCAGGGATAGAGCTGTTCTTCCTTCATGGAGCAGAAGCTGCTCATCTGCAGTTCAATGAAATTCAGTATGGATCTGGTAGATCACAGTGCTGATGGCTTCTCACACTTCTTAGAGAAGTGGAGACATTTTTTAGTGAATTCTGTGAGGATATTAATCAATTTTTAAACCTTTCTGTAAAGGCCACTGCTCACCTAGAATGTTCCTTAATGATCATGTCCTGTTAAACATGCTGTGAGGACTTCTTTTCTATTCCATTTCAGACATTTCATTTTAGACATTTTTAGCTTCAGCTTTTTAGCCAATCTCGGGAAAGAAAAGTTAAGAGGAATGAGTGATCCCCTTCAAAGGCTGACACACCTTTGGGCAGGGACCAGAGGAGGTCTGGCAGTAATCTAATTCACAAAATGTGTGGCTCTCCTACACTTCACATTGATGTAAGAAGCAAGTTAAAAATATATAGTCTTGATTAAAGGCAGTGTGAGGAACATGCTGCTAGGCTGAAAAGGAAGATTGCTAATACTGCTAAAACAAGAATGAAATCTTGCAAAGCTCTTGCAGGCACCTCTCTCCTGTCTAGCCCTCTCATATCACTGTGGGGTTATTATCCAGAACAGAAACAGTTTAATATACACTGATGGTTGAACAAATCCACTCTCAAAGATGCAGATTCTGTCATTGATATCCATCTGGGCAAACCACTCAATGAACTTGCCTGGGGCCATTGCTGTATGAAGGAAGAGTGATACTTTGCCAGAAATGTAGGCTGCCAAAGTGGCACCGTGTTCAGTTCCCTTTGCAGTGCAGTTACACGTGCACTTGAACACTGTCAAAAGCACAGACAAACTAAACTTGCCTCCCCATACCCTCGCCGTACATGTACAACCTTAGATGACCTCGAACCTCACGCTGAGTGCTTTCCTGCTGGTGAGCAGCCCTTGACTTGGGATTTACACCCACACTTAAATTCCACCACCAGCTCTTCAGCCCCTTGTGGTAGGACTTTAAGTACAAGATAAGGCAATCCTCAGTGAGAAGGTAAAATAGCCAGTGCAGCATATGCTCTCCTGGTGTGCTTATTTGGCCCTGGGAGTGCCAAATTGTCCAGCTCTGACTCAGTTACTAAATCTGCTAATAATCCAAATCACTTATCTGTTCACAGTTCTAGTAATGGGAACCAGGTGGGAAAGCCTAAAGATAGCCTATTAGTTTAGTTAATTCCTTGTGAAACCACATATCTGAAACAGATGCAGAATGACATCTCAGATGTTGATATTCAATGCAAATACTAGTAAATGGGGGTGTTTTCTTGGCATTAATAATCAAACCTCATGGATTCAGAATGCTCTTCTTAGCAATGTCAACTACTCAGACAAATGAGGATAAACTTTGTGGGTAAAATCAAGTTTGGAATCAAAATACATTTTCTCCCCTGAACTCAGCAGATTTCTGATTATATAAATGGTAATTTAGTGTCACATTGGCTGAAAAATAGGAGGACTGTGAATAGTTTGGTGTACACAGGACACAAACTGGAGCATGTCATATGAACAAAAAGCAGGAATCATTAATACATCACAAAAGTTAATATATTTGACGGGTTCTACTTTAAAGTACATCTAGCTTGCATGTTTCCCCAGAATAGCTGCAGCCAAGTCATATTTCTGTTCTAAAGGTAAAGTCACCAATTCCTGGTACCAGTAGTTCTGATACTTTCTGACCATTTTACGAGACTCTAAGGTTGCCTATATAATTAATGTTTATAAAGTTATTACCTGAAAACTTCTCTGATGAACAAAATACCCAAATTATTCTAGAAAAATAGCAGGTATCAAACATTGCTGTGTTTTTCTTTCAGTGGCTTGTAACACCTCCACTAACCTTTACCTGCTCTGTTAAAATGGTCCAAATAAGGCATGTGCTGTAGATTGGCTGCTGGCTGAAATGTTTCTGCTCATGATGTTAAAGAACAGTAACACTGATCAAGTGCTGCAAGAAAATTTCCCACAGACTTGTAGCATAGATTTGAATTCAACAAGCAACTTGCCTTGTATGCCAGAGATGTGCCTTTGCCATCAGTCTTTCAATGCCACCAAATTTAGCCAAGCTGCAAGCTTCTGATGAATGTTACTGATGGGCTGGCCTCAACCTCTGTGGCTTCATTCTCAGTCAGCACACCTGTAACTGCAGCACTTCCGCTGCAGTGCTGCCCAGGATTTGCTTTGCAGCTGCCTGCACTTCCCAGGTTTGTCCCACCAAGCACAGGAACCAAGAGCAAGCTCACACAAACACAGAGTGGTTGGGGTGGGCAGGAACCTCTGGAGGTCATCTCGTCCACCCCCTGCTCCAGCAGGGCCACCCAGAGCCAGTTACCCAGCACCATATCCAGATGGCTTTTGAGTATCTCCAAGGATGGAGATTCCACAGGCTCGCTGGGAGAAATAAAAGCATTTGAAATAGACAATGTCTCTGTGAAAAAAGGAGTATCCGTTGACTCAGAGGACTTACTTGCTTCACACAGGTAACTGAGAAACAAGGATGCAAGTTAGATGCAGAGATCAGGGTGACTGCTGCATCTGAGTTCATTAATTATATGTGAAAGCCTGAGAAGAACTGAGACTAGAATGAAAAGCTCACAAAAATGACTGTGCAGTAAGGTGTGAGCAAAACAGGACTAAGAAATTCAGTCAGGGAGCACTGTCTTGGCACAACAAAGGCCTGGTTTCCCTGGGCAAAAAAAGAAGCTGTATCACTTCCTAATTAAATATTGTATCACAAGCTGTCCATACAAACACATTCAGCACATTAATCCAGACAAGCATTGCTTCTGGAACCTAAATATCCATTTGCAGTGTAAGGAGTCACTGCAGATTTTGTCTGAAGTCTGGAAACTTCAGTGGTCTTGTAGGATGGGAGGAAGCTGTACAACTTCTCACGGCCTTTTACTGCCCTTTTATAACACGGACAGATACTATGACAATGTTGTTTACAAAACAGTTTAGGTTTCAGAACCAAGGAACGTTTAAGTAAGAAACATATTCCATTTGTTTGCATTCCAGTGCAACTTATGTCCTATTTAGTGTAATTTTCTGTGAGAAAATTGTCATGCTTTTAATACTGCTCCTTTGGGATTAGCCTGTCTGATCATCTTTTATTACCAAACTGACAAACTGTCTGGCATGTTACTGATGTATAATATGAAATAAATTTCCAGGCTTGAAGCTACAGAATATGCGGTTTGCTAGAGCTGAAATACTTACTTTGTTTTCAGCCTGCTGCATAAATAATGCACTCATCCTAGAGCTTCAAATTCCCAAGTATTTCCTAGAGTTCCTACGGGGCTGGAGCACCTCTTCTATGAAAAGAGGCTGAGAGAGTTGGAGTTGTTCAGCCTGGAGAACAGAAGGCTCCAGTGACACCTTAGAGCAGCTTCCACTGCCTAAAGGAGCCTACAAGAAATCTGAAGAGGGGCTTTTCACAAGGGAGTACAGGGACAGGACAAGGGAAAATGACTTTAAACTGACAGAGGAGAGATTTAGATTAGGAAGAAGCTCTTTCCTGTGAGGGTGCTGAGGCACTGGCACAGGTTGCCCAAAGAAGCATTGGCTGCCCCATCCCTGGCAGTGTTCAAGGCCAGGTTGGACAGGGCTTTGAGCAACCTGGTCTAGTGGAAGGAGTTGGAACTGGATCATCTTTAAGGCCCCTTCCAACCTAAACCATTCTATGATTCTGTGATCACTGTTGTAGGTTTGGTCCAACAGTTACTAGTGTCCCTATCCATGCTACCACTGCACTCCTCCTTAAGTACATGTAAAGGTAAGGGAAACACAATGATAATTTTCAAAAATTTGAGTTAGGAAGAACAAACCTGATGTAAGCAGCCAGTGTCACAGAGTTTGATTTAAAAACTGTTGTATTTAGTAGACAACAGGCGAAGAGGTTTGTAGTAACAGTTTGCACACCACTGCTGTGAGTTGACATCAGTATATTTAGTACGTATATATTTAGCTGTCATCAGTATATGTGCAAAAGTAAACCAAGTTCCTGAACTTTCAAATATGGTTAAACAGATACAGTTTTGTGTAAACAGTTGATAAATTTCACCAAGTTAAACCACAGGGGAAATCTAACATGCTTGAATTTCTGGATTAAAGACCAGAGCAGAAGCAGACTCTGAACCCAGGAAGCTCCCGCTGGCTTGAGCAGGGTGCTCCCCCTTAAGTGGACTCCTTGCTCCCTACAGGGGAAAAAGCACTCAGCTGAAACAAACCAGTCTGGCTACCATTAACCTTACAGGTACTGAGACAGCTTATATACAATAAAAGAGAATCTCATCCTGAAGATGGACTTTTTAAATACTATCTACGTCTATGATATTGGGTAAATGGACACATATACTACGTCGATTTGACTATTCCATTAAAATAAACCATTTATTTTTAAAGCACATCCAGCTTTTTTTTTTTGCCCTTTTTTTTTTTTTTTGGTGAAATTTTCTTCCTCCTCCAAACAAATATTCTTATTTCAATTAAAATGAGCTCTTATTTTGTCAACTCACTCTTCTCCAAATACAAAACCGGGGACTCCTTACGTCCCAACTACTATGACTGCGGGTTCGCTCAGGATCTGGGGGGCAGACCCACGGTGGTGTACGGACCCAGCACGGGGGGCACCTTCCAGCACCCGACCCAAATCCAGGAGTTCTACCACGGAGCATCCTCACTCTCCAGCTCCCCTTACCAACAGAATCCCTGCGCCGTGGCGTGCCATGGGGACCCCGGCAACTTCTATGGCTACGACCCCTTGCAAAGGCAGAGCCTCTTCAGCGCCCAGGACTCGGACTTGGTGCAGTACACGGACTGCAAGCTCGCTGCCAGCGGCCTCGGAGAGGAGGCGGAGAGCTCGGAGCAGAGCCCTTCTCCGACCCAGCTCTTTCCCTGGATGCGCCCGCAAGGTGAGGCGAGGTGGGAAGGAACCGAGGAGGCATTTCTCCAGCCCGGAGAGCTGCCCCCCGCGCTTTCTCGCTGCCCCTCTCGCTTGCTCGCTTTCTCTCGCTCCCTTTTTCTTCCCCAGTGACTGTATTTTACTGCTTTATGGGGGTAAACTTTTGCACTTGTAAATTGCTTTATAGTTTAATTACCCTGAAGGAGACCTTTTCTTCTGGGGGCTGAGAGAGCCTGGCTTTCTGTGGAAGGAAGCGTCCTTAAAGTTTATGGCACTTTTATAGCCTTAAAAAGCCCCTTCATTTTTGTTTTGCGTTTGGTTTGGGATTTCGGTGGTGCTGCTGGTTCTCCCCGGGCTGCAGCTCCTTTTTTTTCTCTCTTTGCGGCATCCCAAAGAGCCAGAGCCTGCTGTTGTTGTTGTCGTTGTTGTGCTGGTGGTGATGGTTGGGGTAATAAGTGTGCAAGTGCAGGCTTCAGCTAAGCTGCCCGGAGTGGGCTGGTGGGTGACCCCCCCCCCCCCCTTCCGTGCCACCATCACCCCTTTTCCTTTAGAACCATCTTCCCTTGTATAATATTCTACGGGAGCCTTTCCTTCTCCCTCTCGCTTCCTGCCTTCGCTCCTGCCAGTCCTTTCTTCCTCCCCCTCCCGTGCCTGCGTGTATGAGTGTGTGTGAGCGTGTGCGAGCGGGTGTGAGCCTGTGTGTGCCTATTCCCGAGCCTGGTTTATGTATCTTTCAACCTCCTTCTCTTCTTCTTCTCTTCCACCCAACCTTTGCAATTCCCCAGCAGCCGCTGGACGGAGGAGGGGGAGGCAAACCTACAGCCGCTACCAGACCCTGGAACTGGAGAAGGAATTTCTATTTAATCCCTACCTGACCCGCAAACGGAGGATCGAGGTCTCGCATGCCCTGGGATTGACAGAAAGGCAGGTCAAAATCTGGTTCCAGAACAGGAGGATGAAATGGAAAAAGGAAAACAACAAAGACAAGTTTCCCAGCAGCAAATGCGAGCAGGAAGAACTGGAAAAACAGAAAATGGAAAGAGCCCAGGAGGTGGACGAGGAAGGGGAAGCACAGAAGGCGGACAAGAAATAAAAGGATTTTTAAGGACTGAAAGGCAAGCGCTGCTGGGGTGGCAGAGCCCCCGAGCCCCACGTTAATGGCAGTTAATGTAAGGAAGGGGTGGGAAAAAAAACAACAATGCATAGAAAAGAGAAAGGAAAAAAAAAAAGAAAAAAGAAAAAAAGAAACCTTTTATTGCTGTAAAACAATATAGCTGTAAGCACCACTTCCCTGATTATCCTTTGATACAATGAACAGTATGCAAAAGTGGTCGGGAGGTCTCTCCTGCCTTTTGCCAGTTATTAACTAGTGGTAGTGTAACGCAATAGCTTATGTAAAACATGACTGTGAAATCTTCTCTCTCTCTCTGTCTTTCTCTCTGTCTCTCTCTCTGTCTGTCTTTGTCTGTCTCTCTCTCTGCCTGTCTCTCTGTCTCTCTCTCTGTCTGTCTCTATGTCTGTCTCTCTCTATGTCGCTCTCTGCGGTCCGGGGGGGTGGGTTGGTTAACCTAGCTTTCAATGCTATAGGAGTTACGTGAAATTACATTTGTGCACTTTTTTCTTTGATTTTTGTTGAATTTCCACCTTTTTTGTTGTGGTTTATCTGTATGTACTGGAGGTAGCTATTGAGACAAACATCCCAACAACATGAAACTGCCTATTTATGCTATAGTTATCTCTCCTTCTCTCTTTGCTTTCCCTACTTCTGTTCTTTGTCTTGGTTCGGGATTTTCTTTTTCTTTTCTTCTTTTTTTTTTTTTTTACACTTTTTAAATGTCTCTTCAAAAGAAAAAAAAGGAAAAAAAGAAAAAAATACAAGAAAAAAAAAGCGTTTTTTCTCTACTTTAGTTAGCATGCGCACAGTGAAGCAAGTTGTAAAGTGATCTTTAGGTTAACTGTGAAAAAGAATGTATACTGTATACGTGAATTACTTTATTGGGGGAACTAATGATATATTTTGTTGTTCTTTCATCACTTTGTTCTATTGTCTAAACCTGGAAGCGGCGGAAGAAAGTTACAATAAAGTTTACAAGCGAGAATCCCGTGACATCATTCTTTTACCCTGCTCCATTTCCTCCAGGACCACTTTGATAGAAAGGAAATAAAAGTCAATTGTGTGGGAGCTGCAGCCCGGCCATCAAAGGCTGCTCTGCCCTGGCCGGGGCTGCGCGGGGCCGGGGCGGGGCGCGGGGCCAGCACCTCCCTCCCGCATCGCTTTATGCCTATGGGTTTCTGGTTGGGTTTCATCTGTAAAGGTTTTCTTTGGGAGTGTGGGATTATATAATTATTATTTGTATTACTACTATTATTCTTGTGCTGTTATTATATTATTATTATATGATTGTTGATGTTATTATTATTGTTATTGTTATTATTGTTGTTGTTATTATTATTATCATCATCACTCTCCTGTAGCCCTGCTCCAGCAGCAGCATCCCACAGCAAGCAGTAGGGCCCCACAGTGGGAACACGCACTGCTCAGCCGCTTCTGGTTCAGACCTATAGGTCAGGCACCCATCACTCAGAAATAGCACTAAAATGGTCCAAACGCAGGCACCCCCAGCCTGAGTCTCATCACTGACCCAATGTCACCTCCATGGCACCTCTTTTGTATTTCATAGCCTTTTCCCTTCATATCTGGGAAAAACCTGTTAAAAGGGGTCACCATGAGTATACCCGACTGCGCAAGCATGTAGGGAGGAGAGTTCTTCCACCTTGCATGTATGTTTGTGACACTACCTCGCATGGGCCATGTGCTCTCATGAGGAAGACAGTAAGTTCTTAAGGGCTTAATTTTAAGCCTTCAGAGATGAACAGCCATAAAGCCAATGCATGTCCTGTTCTGCCTGGCTGCTGCAGATTTCATTCAAAGTCTGCGTGATATAAAGTAGGCAAAACAGGGCATGCTCTGGTGGGAGATTCCTGAATTTCTTTGCTATTGTTGGTTTTAACTGAGCCCTTAGGGATTTTCTTCTTTTGATGTGCACACATAAATGCCACTGATGAGAAAATTATGCATGTGCATTGAGAGAAGATACTTGCGCTGAGATCCAATTAGTTTATTTCAGTAATCTGCAAGTGGAGGATTTTCTGCACATTTTTTTCCTGAGGCAATATTCATCTGTGCATACAGTAAAGCAAACTGCAGGCATGCAGATGAGAGCTGCTAATAGCATAAGCTCATCTCAGAATGTATGGCCTGGTGTGAACCTCGCCTTAATTACGAAGATCATACAAACATGGGTGATCATTCTGATTTTTTCTTAAACTTAAAAAGACTGAATAAACTCAGTAGATTGCATTGTTTAGAGTCATCCTTGCTCTGATCCAGTCACACAGTGGTGCTTGCCCGCTGATAGAGGAAAGTATTACTAATCTGTACACACTCCCTGCCTCACCCCTGGAAAATCCCTGTATTTATTCAATCTATTGTGAATAGCATGCCAAGCTTTTCACATTCATCACTCAGAATGTTAAATTTTCTGACAAAGAAAAATAATGAATTCTCTGGATGAACAACAAAACTCAGACTAGTGCAGCACGGGGGGGGGGGGGGGTTGGTCTATATT
>JANHGB010031951.1:0-44495 GCA_026283785.1 Coracopsis vasa | reverse complement strand
CCTCCCCACTTTCAGCACCACTGAATCTGAAGCTGCAGCTGAAAACAAAAAACAAAAATCAAGGGTTATTAAAAATGAAAGCACTTTCATGCAAAAAATAGATGCAAAAAAGATGCAAACAAACCCTTATAATATTCTGAGTTTAATTACTACAAGATATGTAATACCCTTCCTTCTGCAGAATAGATATCTAAAATAACTCAGAGAGATATGTGGGGAAGGTTCTCACACTGCGCAAATGGGAGTAGCACTCAGTGGTGTTAACGCCCTGTGGAGGAGAGGAATTGGCCAGATCTGTATAAAAGTATATCATCAATAGAAAGACAAACCTGCTATTAGTCAGTGGTATGTAAGATGAGATTGCCAGAACAAGTCTCTATTTCTCATTGTTCAATGATGCTTGTCCATTGCAAGGCTTTATCTAGACTGTATTTCAGCTTTAGTGTTGGTTTAAGATAAACATAGAACCTGACAAAAGTAGCAAGATTAAGCTGAATAAACTGGGCTTAATCTGGAAAAGACCAGGCTGACAAATGCAGTTAGCCATCCTCCAATACATATAATTTGAAGTAAAAAAGACAGTGATTCATTATTTTCCATAATGTTGAGATAGACTAAGAAAGTTTATGGAATATGTGATGATTTAACTTGAATTAAGTTGAATAACCTTCCCAATATGTATGAAATACTGGAATCTAGACAGACTTGAGAAGCTCCTTCACTGCAGGTTTTCAAGGACAACTAATATACAGTGTTGCACATATTTTTAGTGCTATTCAGTTCAGGTGCTTGAACAAGAGGTTCCTTTAAAGGCCGACATATATATGATTCTAGATTTATTGTGACCCAGTCAGGACAGGCTGTGTTTCCTGGGATGCTTGTGTGCCTGCAGATGGAAGATGTGTTGTCTGGGTAGTTTAAGCTTGTAAAAGGATATTTTTTTTCTGATTTTATTTTATTTCTGTGTTGAGAAACTTCCTGCACATGCTGTTTGCCTTCATGATGGCTGTAAAAATGCCCTGGAGACTTGGCATGGAGCTTGCTTTCATTTATACGTATATACGTGATTTACGCAACTAAATAACTACAGAAAAATCCCTATAGCAATGGGGGTATTATTGTATCTGGACATAGGCTATTTTTTAAACTATATTATCACTAGATCAGTTGTTCCTTTATTACCCAAACAAAGGCTGGAGCACTCACTTGGTTTCCAGTCTTAAAATACTGTATGTTACTGACTGTGGTCTTTTCTCTCCTCCTTCTCCCTATAGGCACTCTGTTCTGCTGCATACACAATCTGAGCAAGACAACACTGAAAGAAAATAAAAGTCTTTCAGGACTGCTGTCGATTGTCGCTTTAGAAAGAGCAAAAATACATCTTAAGATATTATTAGGAATATTAATATTTAAAGTTGACATATTTTGAGGGAGAAAAAAATCAGTTTTTAAGAGCATAAAAACTGTTCAGAAATATGTTAATGGAGAAAAGTCTGTTATTGCAGCTGTGATAGTATATAGTGATGCATTCCTTTAAAAATATAAAACCCTATTGAAGTATAGATACTCTCAGTGGCAATAGGGAGATATATGCAGCAAGAGTAACAATATATTTATGCAGGGGAGAGCAAAACCTCTCTGAGGAAAGGAAATTCAGGCTACATCTGTGTTGCCAGAGAGCTCCAGGCTTTAACTTACACTCATCCAAACCCTTAATTGCCTGTATCACTTGCAAGTAGGCAGCTTTATCTAAAAGGGAGGCAGGCTTACACATGCCACACAGGCAGCATGTCTCATACTACCCCTTTCTGAATTTCAGACTGCTATTTAAAGCAGTATAGAAAACATCTTTACATATAGAGATGGGGTTTGGAGGCAATTTGACAGGAAGTGACCCGTAACTTGTGGCTTCAGGCCTAAATGGGAAGTGAAAAGGTTAATTTGGGTAAAATGGAAATGCATGCCCAGTGTACATTTGGGATTCCTGTGCATTAACCTATACCCCTTGCAAATTTAACATCCTTTCTGCATGACTCCTTTACTATAGCAGTGGCTGTCATTTCCCACACACTTTCTCCAATAGCTTTCTGTAACACCATCGTTGGCAGTGTATCTTATGCCTTACTCAGCCCTGGTGTTTTCTGAGCAGCATTTTGTCTATATATTCATCTGTAGTAAATAAACATCTTTGTTCCAGCCAGGGTCCATAGATGTGCATTCAGATTCTGTCCACACTAAGATACAGGCTGCCAGGACCTAGTGGCAATGCCTATACTATGAAGCAGATCTCTTTTACACATTTTGAAAATAGACTTGTCTTTTAGTTTCCCCACCTAGCCCCTTGTTTGGAAGGAAACCCACTCCTTGACTTCAGTGAACAGTGTGTGAATAGCAGTCTTGGGAATGAGGCTGCATAGAGCATCCAAGAGATGAGAAACAGCTTTGCTGTTCTGAAAGCCCTGTACTGGTGCAGCCATGGGTGACAGCTACTTCCCCACGCAGCTCTGCCAATGCACCTTTCATCCGGCTCACACGTTCTGTCAGCACTTGTGCCTGGCTTTAAGGAGCAGCCGGGGGTTGTGGAAACTGGTGCCAGGCTGGGCTGGTTGTGTAACAGAGATGAATGTGTGCCTGGAGATGAATGGGACCCCCAGAATGAGCAGGTTTTGCAGAGGAAAGTTCTACAAACACATTCCCCTCATCTCCTTTCCTTCCCCTTCATTTGAAGATTTAATTAGTGCTTAGAAGCCAGGACTTTTTAAATCAAGCCAGTTATTTGCTTCTCTTCCTAAGGAAGGAAAATCCTTTGCTTTTTACTTGTTCCAATGCCGCCCCTTCCCAGCTCCTGCAGCCAGATGCTTGCTGATCGCGGTCTCTTTTGGTGACCATGACACAGTTTCACACTGCTAATAGAAATGCTCACGTTGCTAGCAGTCTGTGGGAAGAACATAAGGAGCTTCCTCATCACCATGATTACTGCTTTTATGCTGCTGGGTATAAACACCTTCTCTCAGGGAACATCACCACATAGACAGGGGGCATCCTTGAACACTCCTCTAGTTTCATCTGCTAAGATGAATTTCCAAAGACAGAGGTATTTCCATGCTTAATGAGTAGGCATATAACACTGCTCTGCAGAAGTACAACACAAAAAGAAGAAAAATGGATGATTTCCTTCCTTCCACCCATACTCTTGAGAACAGAGAGGGTTGTACTTACCTAACAAAACACCTGCCCTGTGACCAGAGGGCTGACATCCAGCTCACACAGATCAGTGACAGCGCATAGAAAGAATCCTGTAATCCTGACTTCCAAAACTGTGCTTTTCTTTTAGTCTAAGCCAAAAACCTGACTGCAGGGAGTGCCTCTTCCTTCTGGGCTTGTGCAGTGGAGAAACCTTGGCCCAAGTTTGAATGAAGTGAATTGGCTTTTATTGTTTTAGATGCCTCATTCAGATGCATTTCCAGCCCTTCAAATACATCTGTCTCATCTGATCTGCATCAAGCATTAGACTGAGACCTTACTGCTCCATTTGACTGTACAATATATTGAGCTATCACATCAGAGAGGATGGTGGGTGGTTGTCATTCTAAATGGCTGCTCCATTGACAGAACAGAATTAATAACCATTACAGAAAAGAATACAGGAATTTATTTGGATTAATTTCATGTATGTTCAAAAAATGTGTGCTTGCAAGAGGAGAGATACATAAAGATGATAACTGAGAGGATAAGTGGGATTGAAAACAAAATATTGAATAGACCTGTTGATTTTAACTATATGTCAAAAAATTCCAAAACAATATGTTGAAAATTGCCTTTAATTTTCATGAATGTATTTTAAATACATATTTTTTTATGAGAGAAAATGTGTTTGTGATTTTATTTTTCATTTAATATCATAGCCAATATGATTTTATAGTATTTTCTTTCATAAAGCTAATATTTATATGATATTTGAACACTATAATAAAGATTTATTGAAGCGAAAGGCTGGTTCTTTATATAATTGAGATTTTTCAGCTTGGTAGAATAAAATCCTTGGTTACTATTGCAAAGAAATGATCATACATTTTTGGATGGAAAACACTCAGCTTTTCTGTTTTCAAAGGAAATAATAGTGAGCTTTCTGCTCTGGTTTAGAATGATCTTCTATTTGTCTGTCCATCGATCCAGGGAACTAATTTTGTAATAATGCTTTTTTTTGCCTCATGAGGCTTTGAAAGTTTATATCAGGCCCAGTGCCCTGGAGACTTCTTCACTGTTTTGCTGAAGCACAGCTTCTGTGGTACTTTCTGGGAGAGGACTCAGTCTGCCTGGGAGGTGTCACACTTGGAGCTCTCTGTGCCACTGCTTTAACAGGCTGAAACTCTGCTATACAGAGTAACTCAATTATAGTATTAGCCATAATAGTTAATGATAAAATAAAAGTTAAGGTAATGATAAGCATTAAGATCTGTATAATTGTGTATATCAGATTAATACACTGTTAAAGTCTTACTCAAGGTCTGTTTCTGGGTACACAAACTCCGAAGCCTTTAATCTGATTTTGCATGCATTGTTCTTCTTCTGCTAAGCTTCATTTATCTGTGCCATCTCTTCTGTTGCCTTTTCTGTGCACTCCAAACTTTAAAAAGTAAGGTGATAAATATCCTCATTTGAATAAAACTTCATAAAGAGTACTTGTGAGATACTGAAAATTCCAGTTAATTAAAAACTGATTACATTTAGGCATAGATAAATTTCAGCATACTGGAAACTATTTCAATTCACTAGGATAAACAGCTGTGACTAAAAGGATTACTGACAGTGAAAAACATTCTTCCTAAATTAAAGGTGTGCTGGCATGAAAATATCTATTTGACCACGTGGTTTATAAGACTATATGTGGTTGACTGCATAGTTAGGAACAATATAGCATATTGATACCAGACAACACAGATTAGAAGATGGCAATTATTAAATGGTTTTGAGAGATGAAATATGGCTATTTGTTTGTTACAGCAGAACTGCAGCTCTTCATGCCCGGGTATTCATTCATAAGCATCCATGATCCGTACCATTTTAATTAAATATATACAACCCAATACAGTAGATATGACCTTTACTATAAACTGGTTTAGTCTTCTGTGAGCAATGCCCCTCAAGCTGCTCTAAACAGATTTGAGTGCTGCAGTTCAGGGTTTTTTTCTTCCCCACCTCAACTCTACCCACAGCTGCCTATTCCTGCCCCACATTCCATCTGATCCTTTCAACCCTCATCCCCTGTGTCTCCAATAAACAATCGCAGGTTGGTAGAGTTGTACCTCTGCAACCTCAGTGGGACACCCTCAAATCCATAAAGTTGCCTTTTGGTTGTACTGCAATCTTCCAGAAAGGTTTATTGACTTCCACCACATACTGTGCAGATATTTCTTCCTGCAATTTCAACTAGCTTTTATCGTTTGTAGCACTATCTTTTGAACATCTTCTTTAATCAATTATGAATAGTGCAAATTATTTAATAAAAAGAATTTATATTGAAAGCAGAAGAGATATTGAATGGTTCTGCTGAAAAAAGAGAAAGTACAAAGATGGAAAGTGAAGGTATGAAAACATACAGAAAGCAAATTTCTGTAAAATTTAAGCTACTGAGTTAAAGAGCTATTGCTTATTAACTGAGCTGAAATAATTGACCATGTCCATAATCTTAGACCACTCCAATGAAATAGATTGAATTTGTTTCACATGAATGCGTTATGTCATCTGCTGGAATAAACAGGGTTAGCAGTGACAAGTGTTGAAATTAGTGTGTCAAAGACAGTAAGCTAACACTGTGATTTTCTAATGCTTCCGTATATTAGCAGCAGAGACAGGTAAGTGCTTATTCAGTATGCATCAACATAGAATCATCATGGCAGTACTTATGAATCACCTTCTCAGTCATGAAATAGATTCTATTTCATATGATATGGTTTGATTATATAGGATATATATAACTTTTGCATTTTTGTATTTTACATTAATGCATTTGTATTACATATTCTAGCTTGCAAGGGTGTATTACTTTTCACCACAGAAGCTTACATAAGCACTTACACTGCACACCTCTATGTGCATACAGAATCTAGCAGAATGGGTCTTTGTTTCCAGTGCCTTCACATGCAAGAACATTCAGAAAAATAGCACAAAGTCAGCTTCCACTTTAAAAGCAAGTAAAAAGGAGACAGAAAACAGTGATGATTACTTGGTGGAATTACAGTGGAAAACACAATCTAGTTTACATTTCCTTGTTATTAGTATCGGCCTAAAATTCCCTCTTTGCCCTGACTAATCAATGCTAAATCTATTTCTTGATAAGACTTTTATGAGCAGCAAACCTGTTGGGAATTAAATAACACCCCCTACAGTGCTCAAAAATAGCCTTTCATCTACAGCTACTGCTCATTTCCCTGCACAATGAATCTGCTAATCTTACATACTACAGCAGAAGATAAAGGTATTTATACAGGCCGTAGACATGTTTAAAAGCAAAGGTGCTAAAGAAATAGTCTGTGACAATGCAGTTAGAGATCCTAAGATGTGTGAAAACAACTACAATCATTAAAAATGCTTCATTAGTCCAGCTGAACATCAGAAAGCATGGGTCATTTTGTTTAAGAGATGAAAGCAGATAGATAAGAGAGAATTTCTTATTCTGGGAAGACTCTTTGAGAAAGATGTAGGCCAAGCAGTAAGTGGATCTCAGACATGTTGACATATAATAGGTGAAAACACCTTTGCTACACTTGACAAAACAAAGCTCTGCCCTGGAATAACATAATCTCTTTCCACAGCAATGACAACAGCAGCTTTATGAGAAGGGAATAAAAGAACTCTGTTCATCTCCAGATTTGTTAAGTAGAGCCTAGCCTACCTGACCCAGGTTGTGTTTGTCTTTTGGCAAACAGGCACTGCCAACATGACGTGAAGTAGTGGCCATTAAGTGTCTGAGAACTGCTGTTGGGTTTATCTTCCCATTTTCAAAACTGCATCAAAAAGGAAGGTGACAAAAATATATCAGGTATTTGACAGCATTGAAGCATTTAGATTGTCAAGCATTGGAAACGCCCGCTGGCTCAGCCTCTAGAAGTGCAGATCAAGGACACTGCAGCAACAATGAACCCTTTTCAAAGTATTTCAGGAGCCAGGAAGTGGTAGATAAGTGTACAGGTGTCAAACGCATAGCAGAACACCTCAGTTCAATGGAGATTAAGCAGTACTATTATCATCACAATTGTACCTTCACACTACTTAGCAGACAACAGCAACTCACAGGTTAGGTAGGCTGCCAGAGAGCCTTCTTGGCACCAGATTTGTCCCCATTACCTTGAAAATTCTGGACTAAGTAAATTCAAGTCTATCACATGGTTCAGTCATGACATACAATCCTTGTTGACTTCAAGGTCAAAGAAAAGATGTTACATGGTAACACAAGATTTAAAGAATAGAAAGCTGGAAACAGATTGCAATTGTCACCCACTTGGAGCACTGTGTATGGTTCTGGTGTCCTCAGCATAAGGACATGGAGCTGTTGGAGCAAGTCCAGAGGAAGGCCGCAAGGATGATCAGGGGTCTGGAGCACCTCCTGTATGATGACAGGCTAAGAATGTTGGCGCTCTTCAGCCTGGAGAATAGAAGCTGCATGGAGATCTAAGAGCAGTGTTTCATTATCTGAAAGGGGCCTACAAGGATGCTGGAGAGGGACTATAGTGATAGGACAAGGGGTAATAGGTTCAAACTTAAACAGGGAAAGTTTAGATTCGATATAAGGAAGACGTTCTTTACTGTAGGGGTGGTGAGGCACTGGAAAGCGTTGCACAAAGAAGTTGTGAATGCTCCATTCCTGGCAGTGTTCAAGGCCAGGTTGGACATAACCTTGAGGGACATGATCTGGAGTGAGGTATCCCTGCTCATGGCAGGGGGGTTGAAACTAGATGATCTTAAGGTCCTTTCCAGTCCTAACTATTTTATGATTCTATAATTCTATGATTCTATGAGTAGAGGCTTACAAACATCGGAGGGTGGACCCCTACCAGCCAAGCTGCCACTGAAGAACAATTTGTACAATTTCAATGAGATGGAATTGTGTTAAAAAAATTAAGTACTCTTATATCCAAAATGTTTTTCAGAGGTTGGCTTAAATAAACTTTGCAGAAGATAGGAGAATTATGTGTTTGCTAACATAGTCTGCATTAGTCATTACCTTAGGATTAGAGTGATATTATTGCCCGCACGCTTCCTGATGCGCCTTTCTAAGGGTTCACTTTCCACTGCTGCATGTTGAAGCCACATACCAAGTCACATAAGAAAATGGACTTTTTCCAAAGAGTTGCTTTGAAAGCTGGAAAAATAGTATGTGAAAGATGGAAGAGCTATGCTCATTCTGAGTCACCCACCCAAAGAAGAAAATAAGGAGATGGCTTGTCATGTGAAGTGTTACTTTTACGTAAAGCAAGTTTTCTACAGTTCAGAAAGTAATGCTTGGCCACCTGTAATGAAGGCAGAATATGCCAATGTACTGCACTGAAAAATATGCACAGGACTTTGTATTGTCTTTTAAGAAAAATGGTTTTGTATGGATTCACTGGAACAAACATGGATGCAATGCTGTTTGTACAAATTACCTTCCACTGGTATGGCATATTCCCTCCTCATGTTAAATAGATTGTTTTTTTTGCTGTAGATATAATATGTGAGGGGAAGTTAGATCTATCCCATCCAAACCCAAGCCATTAACTAGTCCTTTTTACTAGTATTGCCCTCATACACAATTCTTTTTGCAATCGTTGTGAACTTGTCATGTTAACTCGGCCGACTTTGAAGGTTTAACAGACACTATGATTAACTTACCTCCATTGCTATATCATTGAGTTGATTCTCCAGGTAAAATCTAATATACATTTCTGGGTTCATTTGAGAAAGGTGGCTTTGTCCATGATTGATATGTACCTTGAACAGAAGAATCTAAGATTGCTAAACATAGTGAATATGTCAATATGAAAGCATGAATTTCCCAACTTAATTTCCTAAACATTAGAAATTCATCTTTTAAAATTAATATGTATATGTGCATAGAAGGTTTATTTAAAATAAGATGTAATTTGCATGAACTTTCCATAATTTTTGCAAAACAGTGTTAATTACCCTATTTAATGATCCAGAGCATCCCCAATTTTTAACTTTCAGTTCTCCATCTTTGTAATTCCCTAATTTCCATTACCATAACTATATTGCAAAACAGTGACTTCAAAACAAACTCATAGGACAAGGTTTCTCTTAACTTAGAGGTCAGAAGGAATGTAAAATTAGCATGTTATTTTGCCATGGGGACCATTTTTTCTCTAATAATTAAAAATTCTGTTCTATAGGAGACACCTTGATCAGACATTCAGGATTCTTTTATGTTGTTAAGAGCCTGTGATGATGTCTTATAAGTATATACATGCACACTTTATATATATATATATATAAAAAAGTCATAGAATATATACATATGCTATGACTCCATACAGTTACTGTTCAAAGCTAAGAACAAGGTGTAAAAGAAAAAAGAGAGTCACTTGCATTACTATGTTCCAGCAGAGGCTGATTTGCAAGCTACCACTGATAAATGAATAAGAAGACAAGAACTGGTGCAGAATTCATCTCAGGGTATTTTTTATTTATAAACCTGATTTTATATTTATAACTGAAAGTGTGAATGTAAATTTCCAAGGGCAAAACTAATGTAAGTTCAGTTAATTCCATAATGTTCCAGATGGGCTTAGTGTCCTTACAGCGTTGAAAATCTTTTCACTATGTTATGTGCTGCCTATTCCAGAATCACAGTATCATTGAATGGGCTGGGTTGGAAAGCACCTTAAGATGTTCTAGTTCCAACTTCCCCCTGCTATGGGCAAGGACACCTCCCACTAGACCAGGCTGCTCAAGGCGCTATCCAACCTGGCCTTGAACACTTCCACGAATGGAGCATTCACAACTTCTTTGGGCAATCTGTTCCACCACTCTCACAGTAAAGAATTTCTTCCTTATATCTAATGTAGATCTCCCCTGGTATCTAAATCTTTGTGGTATCCAAGTAATTGGCAGCAGAATACTAAATGCTTTTCTCATGTTGTCGTATTCTGGTTACTTTCCTTTTTCTTACCAGAAGAGTTCCTCACATAGATTTCTTTTATACTGTCCTTGTTACTCTTTTATTTAATCTTAGCTGTGTTGACTTTAATCTCTGTAGAAAGGATGTGCTTGTGAGTGATTGAAGGCTCTGTATTTTTGTTGGAAAAGAACCTCTTTTAATCAGTTGATATTTATGACTGCAACTGAAGGAAGTCATGAAGATATTGTCTACTTTTTAAAAAGTGCTTAACACAAACCAGAAGCTTTTGAAACTAGTTTTCCAGGTGATTACACATAAGTTATCTGTATGTTCACTCCACTTGGCTGACTCTTATAGATCTACTGATAGCTTACCACGCAGATGCTGATACAGAGTTTTAAAATTGGAATCAGACTGAAAGGAAATTACATTGCTTTTTCATGTTCCTTTCATAAGCGGCTTTTTTTTTCACTGGTTTCATGACAACTGAATCTTAAATTAATTCCAAGACTCAGAACGACTAAACTCCAATTGCTGCAGATTTTTTTCATGGATCACTAAAGCCAACTATATTGTAAAATATGCTCTGACATTCTGCAAGAGATAAAGATTGTTTACTGTACATTGCCAAATCCCAAATAATCCTCCTGAGCTTTCGCTAGTGATAATCCTTCCTATCGCTGTTATAAGTAATGGTGATAACTCTTCCTTTAACATACAGTGATAATTCTTCATCTTCACCTCTGTAAAATTCTTTTAACCTCATAAAATTTCAAATAAACCAACCCAAACTTGCAAAGCAGAAACAAATCATCACCACTTGTAACAGAGAGGTAGCACAAAGCATTTCCAAAGGCTGCAATTAATCCTGGAATAGCAGTATTCAAAAATTCTAGCACCCAGCAAAGAAAGGTGTCATTACCTGCTGTGTTTTGCCTAAATGAAGATGCTGTAAAGGCTTATGGGTCTCAGGAACTGCTGGTTCACTTTGTATTTCTAGTGTGGCCTGCAAGCTCAGGCAGACTACCCCTGCTTCATATCCCTCATTGGAAAGTGTCTGCTTCTGCTGGAAGCTCTTTGAGCAGGGTATTGTCTCTCCTTTATCTTTGTGCTGCATTCAGCTGTATTTGGCACAAAGAATGGAGAGAAACACTGAAGGAGGTACAAGGAATTAAGCTGAAATACGCTGCTTCCTAGCCAGACAAACCCAGGAGCTCCAGTTTTCTGCCTCGCTGTTCAGTAAGCAGATTAGCTGAGGTGCAGAAGGAAGGGGGCTGCAAAAGAGATATACATGCTATTGTTTCAACAGGCCCCTACCTAGTTTACTTGTTATGGTGTCTGGCATAATGAGAAGGAGAGGTTCAAGTAATTTTCCAGGTATTGGTGAAATAAACAACAGAAACTATTTTCTCTGCCTATGGAGATCTTTTATTTTTTTTCTCCTCTTTTGCCTTATTCTGTCTTGTCCTGTCCTATCCTGCCCTGTCTTCTCCTCTCCTCCCTTCTAATCTCCTCATCTCTTTTATTCTCTCTTCTCCTCTTCTTTCTTCTCCTCTCCTTTCCTGTCCTTTTCTTGTTTCGTTCATGCCAGCATCCCACAGACTATTTTTGCCACAAACCATCACAGGAATAAGAACAAAGAAGTTACTACCTTAACAGTGAACTAAATGCTATTCTGGTTTACACCCACATAAATGCAGAATAATTTCATTGAGGTAAGTGATCCAGAACTCCAACTGGTGTAAATTACTTTAGTATTGGCCTCACTGAAATTATACAAATTTTCCTCAAATAAAGATCAGGGTCTAAGTAACTCCAATTTATGCTCACTTACCAGAGCACTATTTGGCCCATTCTCAAAGAGAATAATTTGCCCTCTTTGATAGCATGAAGTATTTATTTTCTTCCTTTTTTTCCCCCTGCTTACCTCTCCTGGGGGGAGAACACGATTTTATACACTGCAATTAACATAATTAGAACAATTTCAAAAATTTACCTAATTATTTCTTGCAACATGCCCTGGAGGTTGGCAAATATCACTCATGTATTATAGCTGGAAGATTACATTGAAGAGGTTAAATGACTTGCCTGAGAATGGGCAGCAAGGCACTGAGATGGTTTGACCTGAATCTCAATAATTCAAGTTTCTTGCAGCCATTCTCTAGTCAATGCCCAGTGCTGACTATATTTGGTGCCTGTGTTTTGCTTATTATCTCAGCTTGGTCACTCAACTGCTTCTCATGGTGATTCAGTTGCATTCATTCTTCACCACACTATGAAGAAGTGGTTAAGCAAAAATTACATTGACATATGATTGGGTGTAAACTTCTGTTTACAAAAGTAACTTAAATAGGCATTATTCTCAATCTGAAGCAAGGGTGAGATGTTCTCTGAGAATTCAAAAGCATAATGAAAGAAAGGTCTTGGAATAACACAACACATTGTATAGTAATTAATCATCATTATTGTCTCTTAGCTGTCTAGGAGCACTGAGGGACTAAATAATGAATCAGCTGAATTGCTGGTTAAAGATACACTATTTATTGTTAAAAATCTGAAATCAAAACCTGCTACCATGACCAACTGGGTTATAGCCAAGACTTCCTAAATCTTTCATAAAGTGCCAGAGACAATTATCTTTTATAAATGTGCAGGACATACCTCAGCAGCAGGAAAAGTAGTCAATGAAATGACAAAAGATAGAGTTATACGTTAATTTAATATACACAAACTGGTAGAACTAAAGCCTCAGGCTTCTTAAGGCCAAATAGTACCTTTCTAAGCTGCTGACACTCATTCAGAGTTAACAAAATAGTGAATAAGGGAGAAATGGTGGATAGCATTAATTCAGGTTTTCAAAGGATTTTTGATAAATACCCTTACAAGAAGCTCTTAGGGAAACTTGGTAACCATGGAGTGAGGGGTAAAACTTCACATGGATTAAAATCTTGCTGGGAGATAAGGAAAAAGGAGGAATAATGTTCTATTCTTACTTCAAAAAGAGGTTAGTGGTGCAGTAGCCTACACACCAATGTTTTTTGTTTATGCCAAATCACAGAGTTCATGCTCATGAGCAGCTCCATTGAAATCTGCTGCTGACTGTGGTGGGAAGTTTGTTGTTACTGTGCTTCAGAAAGTTTAAATAAGGTTTAGAGGACATGGTGGCATATTTATACACAGCCTGAAAGTGGAAGAGCTCTGTAAATTTACCATGTGAATTGGATGTGCAAATCTAATGGGTTTAGTTAAAAGCTGGGACAACTATGAAGTACCCTAAAATCATCTAAAGTGGTCTTATAAATATGGTGCAGAACTCACCAGTTCATCCCCTCAGTGGCATTACTGAATTCTTTGTCCAGATTTCCTAACTGCTGATTTCCCTTAGTAGGGTGGTATACGTGTTCACTAGATAGCATTTTACCTCCTTTCTTTGAGTCTCCCGATTAGTGGAATGTCTGCAGAGAAAAAAAAAGAGAGGAAAAAGAAGCAAGATCAAATCTCCAAAGAAATGGTCCTTGAGAATTACTGTGATGAAATTAAATCTTGTTTTGTGAGAGAGTTTAAAGTATTTTTAGTACACATTCTTAAACAAGTGCTTCATTTTGTACTTTTCTCTTAAGTCACCGGCTCCTGACTTGGGCTGAAGTGTGTACGTGACCATTATATGTTAGCCAAGTGGCTAGATATTTTGCTGGTCATATCACTCAGTGTGTACTACTGGCTATAAAAACTGATGTGCGTTAACCACCCTCATTCAGTCTGGCAGTTAAGCATATAATACCACTTCTGTGTTTTCTTAATGTAACATTATATAAGTTTGCTAACTTTCCTCAAGCTGAACATCATTTTGGAGAAGGCATTGTTTTCTCTATGAAATAGATCTATTCCAAACTCCATCTGAAAATGCTATGCATGTTCAAAGAGATGAATAATCCAGTTGCTCTTTAAGAAGAATGAATATGAGAAAAAAAAAAAAAAAGTGAAAATGTAGATAAAAATAGACGGGAAGATGATGGCCCATAGCCAGATATGTAAAACTAAGGATGAAGCTCTGAAAGCATAAAGGACAAAATTCTAGTAGGAAGGCTAGACTAGTTCATCTCACTTTGCTTAGTACTATGGCCCTGAATCAGCTGCTTGAAAATGCCAGGAAATGCACTAGTGTCTAAGATGAAGAGTAAGGACACAAATTTTGTTGATGGTATTAACTTGCTTGGGTTAGTGAAAATGGGAGCTGACTGCAAAGACTTGCAAAAAGACTGTACAAGGCTAAGTGGTTGAGAGAAAACGGAAAATTAAATTCAATATGTGGATAAATGTAAAGTAATGCACATAGGTAAAAGCAATAAAGCTTTAGTTAGAAAATTATGGGCTCTGGGCCGACTATTACCATTCAAGAGAGACATATCTGGGCTGTAATAGCTAGTTCTATAAAAACATCAGCTCAATATTCAGTAGAAGTCAGAAAGCAAATCAAATGTTAGGAATTATCAGGAAATGAATAGAGAACAAATAGGTAATGTTATTATGCCAGTGTATAAATCTGTGGTATGATTACATCTTCAATGCTTTGTGCATTTCTGGTCTTTCTGTTTCAGAGTAGAACTGGAAAAAAGGTACAGACAAGGGCAGCATTGCCAATCAAAGGTGTGGATGCCATCTGTGCAAGAAATAAAGGAGCTGACCAGGCCTTTTCAGCCTGAGGAAGAGATTGAACAGAGCAAGAGTGTCAACAAGGAGAAGAGGGATCAACTTTTAGTACATGGTCTTAGAGTTATGAGAAAGAGAAGATTCTGTTGCGCTCTCAGTTCAAAACAAGCAAACTAAACTAATTCCTTATGTGTATGTGAAACATGCTGCTGAAGGAAGATACTGACACTAAAAATTGCCATTGTGACAAAGGTGCCTACATACTCCTGGAAGGAGAATCCACTGAGGGTGACTAGATACTGAGCTACCACCTTTGTTTCTTCACAGGAAGTAAAAGGTAGGAAGTGAAGGACAAGCATTGCTTCTTGGTCCTTTTTTTATCCTGTCATATGTCTCTGATCTGTCAGAGACACACCATTGGGATAGGTGGAGTTTTGGTCTATGCACCTTACATTATGCAAGTAAAAATTAATCCTAGAACAGAAAGGTGTGTGTATACATGAAAAATGGTTTACGGAGGGACAGGGAGCTACCTGCAGGGCAGGGACGGAGGGGAACAGGAAAAGGTGTATCCAGGGAAGATTAGAATATCACATGTTATTGTTTTATCCTCTTGAATTTACAGCTGAGCAGTCTTCTACATATCAAAAAGAGCTTTTTGCAATCAATGGGAGATGGTTTAGGCCCTCAGGGCGAAGCTTTCTTTACCTCTCCTGTACATCCCCATTGCTGATATGGTTTCCCGATAGAATTTATTCTGAAGAGCAGAAAAGTCACTCTGTGGTGACACAGGGTGCATCTATTTGTCATTCTGTCTGTATCTCTCACTATCCTTTTCTTGTGTTTTCTCTGATAAGGGACCTTGGTGACTGAAATATAGATCAAAGCCCCAGCCTAGGGCTGGTCAAAAGAAAAGAGAAGAGAGAAAAAAGCATGAAAAAATATATCATTGAGCTTAAAAGATTCTTTTTTCTCTTATTTTCTGCCCTTCCTATTTGAAGATTTTCTGTCTCATCCTGCATTTAGCATATCTTACAGTAACTTTAAAGGAGAAGCAAAAGGGAGAGACTAAACTAATAAAGGAAAATATTATTTTTGTTTATTATATTGTAACTATACTGATTTCTAAACCTGACCTGCTTCTTCTCACATCAGACGAGATGGTGACTTGTTGTGCTTGATCTGCCATGTCTGTGTTACTCACTAACCTTTTTTTGTTTGCTGACATGAATCCTTACAGTTCTATGAGTCCATTGACTTTGATCCTCTGTGTTTGATTATTTTAGCTGTAATTACATTTATGTCATTATGTGTTAATTGTGAGGAGCAATAGATTATTTATCTTATAATTTGCTCTAGTACTTGTATTTGAGATGAAATGTCTAGACTGATTGAAATGTCATTTAATACCACTGACTCTTGAATACATATGACAATTTAAATGATTTAACTATATGCAGTTTTGCTACATTGCCCAGAAGTGGTTGTTAGGCTATAGCAATAGATCAGCACAGCTTTACCAAGCTCAGTAAAACTACTTCCTTGGACCATTTGATGTTATGCTTTTAGTGGGCATGCGCTGATGAAAATAGCATCCTCCTTTCATGCAGAACGAGAACAAATTTATGCAAAGTTACAGCTATGGCAAAATTAGAACCAATACTTTGTGTTACAATCATCATTTGTGCTGGCAAGGAAAAAAAAATCCCTAACTTTTTCACTGTTTTTGTTCCACGAGGATATTTCACTGGTTTTGTTATTAACAACAGTGCAAAGGTCTATACTCTGACAATGACTTTTATCCAAAACTTATTAATGTCTCTGAAAGTTCTTAATGCAAAATAATAACCTGAAAATATAGGCCATTTACTGCCAGATGTTGTTTTTCAAGCTGTTCTGTAACGTCACATGAAAAGCAATGAAGTAAAGACAGAGCCATGGCAATATTATAAGAAGCTAAATTGGGGATGGAAAGGGTGTTAGCTTTGCAAAATTTACAATAATGTGAAGAAATCAAGGTGTTCTTGGAAAACGAGTGGAGCAAAGCCAATTTTGAGTGTTTATTTTTAAGATCAAGCAGAACATTCAGTTAAGATGTGACTGAATAAAAGTATAAATCTTGCAGTGCACCATGAACACCAGTAAACTTTCCCTCCTATTGAACCAAAGGAGGAAGTAAGTTCAGATCTCATTGAAGATCCCATACAAAGACCTTTCTGGAAGAACTACTGATGCCACAGATGGATCCATGGTAAAGTTTCTCACATGAGATATGTCAAAGTATTAGTCAGTGCTGCTGATGATCTTGATGTCTTGTCAGGTTTCTTTCACTTTCTTTGTATATACCTCTAAATTATTTTAAGCACTTTCTGCTAGTAGTGACAGAGGATGTATGTTCATTCAGACCAAGGCTAGTACATTAGTCAGAAGGAAATAACAGGTCATGAAGAATGTGAAAAAATGAAGCATGTGTAAGCAACTCTTGAGCTGTTGAGCTTCAGAGACCTTTTTTACTTTGCAACATACCAGTTCAGCCTCAAACCACTTTGCCATAAAGCTGGTACTGCTTCAAAATAGCAAGGATGTTTATTGGTAGCTGCAAACCAGGGAAGCTGGAAGTAGAAGTAAGTGATTAAGCTGAGTGGAAAATGAAAAAAATGACCCATAACTGGAGGGATCAACAGTCTGGGCACGCTGAATAGATTATATTTTTGTATCTAAGAGCAAAATTTAGCAGGAAGTGAAAGGGTCATGTCACGTGCATATATTTCATATCCCTCCGTCACTGCCTCTGACTCAGATCAGGGTTTTTGGACACTACAGAGTTATAGAAGAGGAAAATACAGCAATATCCAAAAATCAAGAGATGATGCTTTTTATTAATAACAATAATTTTTTATTTCACTCTTAGTTTTTAGAATAGTATCTGCATATAAATCATCACTGTGTTTTTTTTCTCTTCCTCTATTGTCATTTCATATAATGTACTCTTTTCCCTTAAAACATATGGTGGCAAATAAAGGGAACAAGACAAAGTAAACACATTCCTTGCTTTCTTATGTTCTGTGCTGTAGGGAAATAATGCAGTTGCCTCACAGTTTGTATTGGTGGGAAAAGCGAGCCTGGAAGTTAATTTTTCATACCATTTGCGCATGAAGCCCTAATCCAGGAAGGGAGAAGGAGGATCTAGAGCACTATATAATAGAAACAATGATAAAAAATATATCTATTAAGGGGACCACTCTCTATTTACCTGCATCTCTTTCACAACACTAGAAGGTGGTGCTGTCTTAGCTGCTGCCCAGCTTTTGGTCTTTAGACACTTTGCAGCAGGAATTACGAAGATGCTAACTGTGCCTTGCTGTTCTGCTTGGTTATCAGCAGGGATTCCATCTTTATTTGTTTTTTAAAGTGCCTCATACATCTGCAGAACAGGATAAGTCATAAATAATAATAATAATAATGTCACCGCTTCCCTCTCATTAATAACGAGTCACTAGAGATCCCTCGTGGTGATGCATGGTGCATGACACTGCACAGATTAGGGCTTCCATCATGCAGACTGTCAGTGTGATTGCTTTCACTAAATGCAGCCATCGCAAACAATGAAATATGCTCAGCTGGGGCACTGCTAGTAAAGCACTGACAGCAGCTTAGCAAACAAGGATATACAACTTTCATAATTCTGCTCTGGAGACTAAATGCTTGGAGAAATGCTGGAGACTGTGAGCAAGAAGTGAATACATTAGCACTTTTCCCACAAGAGCCCAGGCAGAGGATCTTATTCCCAGACATCCCCCTGTCTTGTCTGT
This sequence comes from Coracopsis vasa, assembly GCA_026283785.1. Classification (NCBI taxonomy): domain Eukaryota; kingdom Metazoa; phylum Chordata; class Aves; order Psittaciformes; family Psittacidae; genus Coracopsis; species Coracopsis vasa. Next base: position 25,916 of record JANHGB010031951.1, on the reverse strand, counting down.
GGGAAACTGTTCACTGACTTAAGTCCGTAAACTCTTCAGGTCAGCAATCTTAATCAGTTCCATAGGGTTTAGAGTAACTGAGATTTACTCTTGACTGCTATGAAGAATAGTAATTATCATGATAATTACTTAATTCTTTTAGCAAAACTGGCAAAAGAAACTTCTAAAAGTTATAGCTGCTGGTACCCGCTGTGGGAGAAAATAGGACTAAACCAGCTTTTTGGACCATCTACCTTAGTTCTTATCTGCTAAGGCTCTTTCTAGTCCTTGGACAGAAGTGAGCTTGTCTAAGAGGCCAGTCAAAGCACAAGCCCAATGCAATGTTTTGCATGCTCCTGTGGAGAAGTCTGCCACTATCAATAGACATCTAGATTGCATGCCTAAAGCTGTATGCCCAGGGTAAATGACATTGATAACTTCTTCATTCCGCTTCCCAGCACTGCCCTTCTTAAACACAGCATCTGGCTTCCACAGCCATTTCAGCTGACGCTAGTGCCACAGAATTCAGTTGTCCTATCTCACTATCACATTTGGCCATCCATTCCTCCCCTTGCCTCTTTCTTTGGGCAAGTCCCAGTATTCATACACTCACGTGGCAACTTAGGTGAGATAATGGTCTTAGCTGGAATGAAAAAATTGGATGTTTAGGGGTTAGTTTTCCAGAAGTGAGTTCTCCAATCTGTCTTATTGTTTGGCCATCACAAAGGAGATAGTAGGAATATAACATCAGCCTATCTAGATGTATTGAAAGAAATTTAGAAATAGTAGCCAGTGCTTCTCTGAAGGGTACAGAATATTAGCCTGTATATCAGACACAGTGTGAAATAGCTACCAAACTTCAAATTCATCTCCTCATTTATTTCCTCGTAACTCCCATGTGTAGGCAAACCCTAGAGGAGCGCTTACTGTTATTCTTCCATTAAGTCATTTAGCTTCATGTGACTGTAGGGAAGGGTAATACAGAACACACACTCTGTAGATGGACATCATTGATGCAGATACTCACAACTGCCAAATAGATGAAGATGGCTGTGGCTGACATGATTACTCTGCATTGAACGCTGATGACTGCACACCAATTGCGAGTGTATTTCAGTATGTTTTCATGTGTTGTCACCAAAAATGTGCCCTGATCAGCATTACACTCAGGCCAAAGTTCTGAAGATAGGGCACAAAGCCATGGCCATGTTCAAGTCAGCTGGGACATTGCCTTTAATTTCATACAAAGACTCCACTCCAGAACAGTAGAAAAAAACCTGACAATTCACCATGTTGCAGGGTTCCCTGTGTGTTCTCTGAAATGTCTGCAGTTTTTTAGGAAGGAATAACAGAGTAGATGAACCAGTCTGGGTTCAAAATGGTCATAAAGTGTCTATTTTTTAGAAGCACTCCACATTTTCCTGTGGAGAAACAGGGAAAAGTAAAATGTTTAACCACAGGAAAAATTGAGTTGAATAGAAATACTTTTTACTGTTCTAAAAGGAAGTGATGCAGAGGCTCAGAAAACCTGAAACTCCACAGGGTTCATCCTGCTACAGAGTCAGTCCTGATAGTAATACTTTTGAAAAACACGGCGTTAAAAAAATTTTATATAATGAATTCTAGTTCATTTACATATGGTAATTGGCTTTGTCTGTCACTTCTGCTTGACAGTCTGCTCTTTAGCAAATGCTGCTTTGTTTGTCACTTCCCGAGCTCTATGACTCTCTATGGAGCAGCACTCCTTCATTTTTATAGATTTATAAGTGATGTTAATGAGAATATGCTGGCAGAAGCAGGGAAAAAAGAAAGCTGGTGTCATTCCTGGGCTATGGACATAAAGACAGCTCCAGAAGAGTATATTAAAAGCATAACATGGTTTCTATGCTGACTGAAATATTGTTGCAGTGTGAAACTAGTAAATCTATAGCTTAATTTGCTAGGTTACTTGGACATTTTGTTTCAGTAGTTAGTATCTTGGCTCTATTTATTGTCCTGATATTATAGAAAACTTTTGCAACCTACAAATGTAGATGGGAATAAAACCAAACAAGGTTATATGCTGTGCTTCATGACACCAAAGCCAAGCATGATTAAAAGCACCTGACAGGTCTCAAGCCACAGAGGGAAAGCCACTGCTCACATTGTGCCCTTCAGTAGTCTAAACCCCACTTTAGCATTAAGGGTTGTTAAAAGGAGGATCCATAGATGGACCATGTCAGAGTCCATGGATAGCCAAGAACTGAAGGACAGAAAAACAAATTACAATGGATCTTTTAGTAACTTTCATTTATGTAAACAGGACACCAAGTCCCATCCCAACAGGGACTTCTTGTTGGAGGACTATAGGTGAAACAGGAAAAGGAAAATCAATTATAGTCTGTGTTTCAACATTAATGTAATAATACTTTTATTCCTTCTGTGCATGAAACGTTACCTCAGTTACGAGTAATGGCAGATTTGTGTAGAAAACGTCCAACTTGGCATCTTCCAAAATTAAGAAAAAGCTGCCTACTTCTGGAAATCTTAGAAGTTGTACCTAGTGAACTCACATCACATTATTGTTCCAGTGTCACATTAGTAAATCACAACCCATACAACATGGGTAATGCACACACTGAGAGAGGAACATGGAAAAAGAAAAGCAGAGTTGAAGAAAGGAAATAACAGATGAAATAAAAAGGCAAAAGAAAATTTAAAAGCAAAATCAAGAGCGAGAAAGAAGCCTAATCAAGAGGAAACAATCTGCAAGCATCTTTACACAATTGCAAACAATTGAGTTAGTATGATTTAAAACTCACTTATCAGCCAAGGCATGGATGGACTGTCACCTGAGAAATTCGTTCATATCCCAGAGATCATCTTAATGTTTGGTTTAAGTGAACAATCAGGAACCAGATCAGATCACAAAAGGGTTGTCATTCTCCTCCCTCAAACCCACCATTAATCAGTCAAAACCTGCTGGCTGGTCAGGCTACAGCCCACTAGCAGAAACATGTGTGCTCCCTCTTCAGGTCTTCCCTGTACGGAGACAATTGCCAAACAAGGAAGGCTCCATCAAGTCTGATTTGCTTGTCAGTATCACCTCCACAAGCACATGCCCTCACCTGAAGCAGCAGCATTTACAACCCAGAACATAAGCATAGGTTTGGCTTCATTAGTTGCTTAAGTTGGTAAGCTGGACAGCAAACCAGCCTGCTTGAGACAGAGAAGCACATTCTTCCTGCTTCTCTTGAGAGGGGCAGGAGTAGGTTAGAGCAAACAGGCAAGGCACAAAACGTCTGACACTGCCATGGTAAGTTAGGAAAAGCTTCCTAGATCTCTCAACCTACAGAGTGCAGATTCCTGAGGGATGATGACTTCACTGCTTGCAGGGTTTTGAACCATTTTCCAAGACTAAATAATGCAGGCTCTTAGTCGCGAAACACCCACCAACATATTTTCATAAATTAAACAAATCTCCTGTCTGTACAAGACAAAGACAGAAAAAAAAAATGAACTCAAGAGAATATTTGTTCAGGTCACAGAAAAATAAATCTCAGGAAAAGAAACTAATGAGACAAAAGGCAAAAATACTTGAAATTTGCAAGAATATCTTTCTTGTTAAAATATACATTAATATCACAGTTCTTAATGAGAAGGGATACATTTAAGTTTTGCAGATCAACTTGGTTCAGCTGCTGTACTGCAATCAGTGGTATTTGATCAATTTGTAGCACCTGAAGGTCTGGCCCCTGTTGTGAAAGAAGAGATTGTTAATTATTTCAGCACACACAATGCATGACCAACTCATGAAATCACTGTAAAATGAATATATTTCAGATCTGTGTGCTTGCCTTATTTCTTTAACTGTTGGAATTTGTAGATAGAAGCTTTCTTCTGCAGTCATGCAGAGCAGAAATACTTTTTTAAATAAATTGTTCGTAATGATGGGATTCCAGGAGCTTTAAGCATATGAGTGATTTCTATACTTCGATGAAATTACAGGAGTTGGCAAGCACTAATTATGACTGCTGACATTTGTTTTATTGGTCTGATTTCTCATGCTTGTCATTCTCTTCTCTCCTGCTGAAATCCATGGCAAAAAAATATTGCTATTACTATTGATGGAAACAATGATATTGTAGATCACATAGCTTAATGGCTTGCAAGAAATCTGGTTCCAAACTCAACTTTTCTCTTTTTTTTTTTGGCTTTGTTTTTTGATAGATTCTTTCAAACACAGAGGAAAAATCAATTTAAATGAATAATCAAGTGAACAACATTCACATCCCCTTTATTTCACTTTGCTTCCTTGCTTGACTCTAATGGTACTTATTTCAATACCAAGACACTTCACTACCTGGCCAAGACTTCATAAATAAGAATCAAGTAAGTAAATAAAATCACAAACCCAACTCAGTGTCAGTATTAACTCTCAGACATCACAAAATTCTATTTAATAATAATAAATGTAAGTTCAGGAAAGTCCAATCTGTTCATTGCTCAGGCAGGGCTCACAAATTGCAGGAGACAACAGCAGTCTTTTAATACTAAAAAAACCCAAATTAAGGCCCCTATCAGATGTTCTGCCAGCCAGAGGGAAAACTTTACCCTTTGTATTAAGCTCATGGTTCTGCTTTGTTTAATTTGTCCTCGAACAAGGGAAAAAATAATTAGGATGAATACATATAGGGACAGCTGGAATGACAATGTATATTGCAAGAGATGAGAGCTGAAACATAAATGAGTTTTTGCTTCACTGACAGCTGAAATCAGTGAGCCATCATGGACTGTTAGCACTGGCAGATGGGCCTCTAGGATCAGTAGAAAGTCAGGATTGCCAACCTCTTCCCACCTCAGCTCAGTGGTCCTGCTTCCTGACAATGGTGGAATGACCTTCCTGTCCCATGCATTCCTTCAATGGCCTGATCTTTGCTTCCCTTCTCCCTGGTCACAGGGTGGACCACCTTACTGTCAACATTATTCGCTGTCCTCCTAAACTTTATTCTTGCATAACACCAAGACAAAACATCTGTGCAGAAAGGTCACCAAATACAGCCAGACTCAGCGGGGGTAAAAATAAAATGCTGCATCAAGGGTGTTTGATGGTTTACACTGAATCAGAGCCCCATCAGTCCTGCATTTTGATCCTTCAGAATATTATGAATGCTTTAAAAAGTGTGCAAAGAAAGATGTGGGGGACTTGAATATACAAGTATACACTGACCTACCTCATCAATATGTTAAAGTAACCAAGTATTTGTACTAATAATGGGGAGTCCATAAGCTATTCCTCAAGGAAAGGTTAATTCTTAAACAATTCATTTACCTTAACTCAGGCACCTAGAACTGAGCTATCTATGCTCTCAACCATCATTCTCACATGCTTTCATAGGCACCTGATATATTCCACAATCGCAAGATAGTTGAGACTGGAGAGGACTTTAATTCCAACATAGTTTTAGCATAAGTTTTAAAAAATGCATGTTGGCAGCACCAATTCTTATTCATTGCCTATGAAAAGACAATGTTCAGAAGTATGTAAGCAACTGGCTTTGACAGAAACCACTTACAGGTATCTAAAGTTGATGATGTTCAACGACAGTAAAGGGCAGAAACTATCTTGGTTAATATGAAGACCATAAAACACTGCTTAGAAGTTCTCTATCTCTTTTTGAACTCCAGTTTGTTTAAGTCATGCCTCCTGTACCCAGGATTTTAAGCTTTTTGAGAGTTTGCAGAACTAAAACGTTCACCCAGGTTTGTATCTATAGATACAGAGAAAAGGCAAACTCTCAGTCCTGGCCGCTGTAACTTTAGTTTCCCACTGCTTGATTTGCACAGTGATGCCTTCTTTGTCAGGAGCTAGGTTCAGAACTAAAACTTCTTCAGTGACTTCAATTTACTTGTTGTTAGAGCTCCAGATTCCCAGCTCTGGTTTACATTTCTTCAAATAAAGACTGAAGTTCCTAAGAGAAGCTTTACGAAAGCTTTGACATTGTTTTATTTGTTCTTTATTTTTTTTGTAATTTTATTTTTCAGGTATTGTAAAAGCCAGTTTCCCTTTATCTCACTGTAGGAATTCTCCTAAGGTGTCCAGATAAGTCTTCCTTACATGAAAGGAGGGACAGCACAATTCCTGGGTCACTCTGTGTGTATTATATGTCTGACTCCATTGAGGGTAGAGGGATTTGAGCTGGTTAGACTTGGTGAAACACTTAATTAGCCTTTCATGTCTAGGCCACACAAGAAAAACACAGACCACCCCTTTTCAGGTCCCTCATGAGCATTTTCTGCGATTCAGCTGGTGTTACTTTAAGACAGTGGCTCCAAGGCTGGGTTGAATGCATTAGTAATGGCTGCTCTGTGGTTTTCACCAGGGTCCACTCTCCCAGCAGTAGTAATCTCCTGTACTTCAGGATTTAATAAATTGGGATGTTACATTCATCCAGTTTGTCACAAAGTACAGAAGTAGGTCATTAAGGCATCAGTCATGAGCGCAACAGTCTGACATTGATGTCACTGCCAATACTGAACAGAGGAAAAAGTAGCTTGCAACTGGGAAAATAAGATCTTTGTAAGAAGTGTCAGTCTTATTCAGTGGTAGCTATTTAGTATAACTCCCAAACTGATTTTGTTTATAGATATCCTTTCTTTCCTGAAGCACACTTTAAAAGAATAGTTTTCTTATTATGAAGTTTTTCTTTCTTGCTAGCAGTTAGTTTCTGTGAGTTTCAGTGACATGTAGAGCTGACTCTGCCAGATTGTCAGCTGCCTACATCTCCAAAATCCCTGTAAGATGATAGTGTGTCCATGGTGACACTGAGGCAGTGATATTATAAACCAGCAGCATTGCCTTAAACTGCAAATTTCTTAAGTTTGCCAGTAAATTTTCTCCTTCAAAATCAGTTTTCTCTCTTGAGGTAGGAACTACAATCACACACTCCTCATCTCTTGGTTAACTCAGAAACAGTATTACAAGTATTTTCATATTACAATATTGTTAACACCTTAAAGAGGAAGTCTGAAAAGTAAAGGAAAATACAGGAAAATAAAAGATAGCCTCTGAGAGAAGAAAGGCGGTCAAGGTATTATTAAAGATACTCTGAGTCTTCATACTGATATCCTCAACCAATACTAATAAGTTGTTTGTATTCAAGTTGCAGGCATAATGGCTTTCTGGCCTTTTGCATTAACAAAAGCTTAAGCATGTGTTAGTGATCAGACATAAGGACCAGCACAGAGTGAGTGTTCCTAACACGTAAATGGAAAATAATCTCTTATAAAGGATGTCAATATTCTAGTCAAGTGGCAGACACATTTCTAGTTAGATTTATAGGGGAAAGAGAATCATAGAGACTGGTTTAGTGGAGTAATTCTTCCATCTTCCAGCTCATTCTCTTACACCTTCTTTCTCAAGTGTCCTTCACATGACTCAGACAACCTAATTAGTTGTTTGGAAGAACTGAGTTTGACTGGTGAGCCAAATATCAAGTATTTTACAAATTAACAGATGATTTATCCTTGACCTCAATGTCTCCATCTGCAAAAAAATATGAAGCAATAATATTTAATGAACAGTGAAGTTACAACTAATTGGTGCTCACTCTGCAGCAGCTTTGCCATCTGGGGGCTTGAACTTGTGACTGGGGATGCAAAGAGCAGTGCTAGCAAACCCATAAACTAGGAGAGACAGGAGGAATATGGAGGATGTCAGGGGTTATAGGACAGAGGTCTTAGTCTGCACATGTGAGGGTGGATGATAAGAGAGAAGCTTAAAATGGAGAACATGAGTTGCACATGCTCATTTAAAGATACAGGAAATGGTCGAAGTTTGAAGGTAGGCAAGATCTATTTTGCTTCTAGCAATGAGTGGAGGAGGAAGCAAGGAAACTTGGGTCTAAAATATGTGAAAAGATTGCTGTTTGATCCATAGGGCCAGGAAATTTCATCTTTATTCTGAGGAAGAAAGTTTTGTGAAGGATGCAGGGCCCTTGATAAGTTCTTTTGGTTAAAGGGAACTTCAGTATAAACGTTCAACAACCTGGAAAGTGTTTCAATTAGAAGGAACTGTGGGTAAAAGGGTCTTAATATCTTAAAAGCATTGCATTTTCTTTAGGAATTGCCCTGTAGGTATAAACAAAGTGTGCTCTTGCCAGAAGAAGAGTCATAGAGAAAGCAATCTCATTTTGACAGACCACTGAAGCCATAGTTTTCACTGACTATCGTGAGTTGATCAGTATCTCTTAAAACTTTTTAGGCACCTAATGATGGAGATCGGTGTCTAACAGACAGCAATGAAGTTCAAAATATTATTGGCTTCAATGCATTACACCAAGCTGACCTCTGTCAATGTCGTTCCCTCAGCTATAAGAAGTTATTTTGCACTGCAGAGCTCTCACTGCATGAGACGCAATGTGCGAGAACCCTGCCCAAGGGCTAAATATTATTAACATTGTCTTGCCTTTTTAACACCACTCCATAATTAGCAGTGAACACAAGCAGCTGTAAGACTCTACAATACAGCACTAAATTCACCACTCAATCAAAAATTTAGCAAAAATTACCATATGTGTTACAAGAAACTCAACATTTTCTGCTTTTCCAGGTTGCTGAGGCAGCATCCTCTTAGTGTTGATAAAAATTGCTTTGCAAAGGTTGTGCCTTTTCGGATTTATCACTATCAGCATGTGGCAGTGTTTGAGCTTCCAGCTAAAAAAGAAAGAGGAAATTCAAATGGAATTTTACAGTGCTTGCTTTGGGGCTGGAGCGTAAAACTGCTCTCTTAGCAGCTTCCATGTCCCTGGAAGCTCAGTCTCTGTGTCTCTCAGCTTCGTCACACCCCCTTATGCATTGCTGCTGATCTTTCCCATTTGCTTATTTTATTGCTTATTTACATATTTCATTACATGGTTTGGAGGCACTTTTTTGTTATTATTGGCTTGGCTTGATTTTGCCTTCTCTTGATGGCCGGGGTTAACAGAAGTGCAAGGGAATGATTAATGTACCATAAATGGTGGGCAAGATACTACCATGGAGGGGAAGAGAAAGTTGCTGAAACAAGATTTTGAAGACATTTTAGTTTTAGAAAAAGCAAGTGGTGGGTCTGCATTAGCAAGCTCTGAGGCCCAATATGAAAGCGAAGTGATGCTACGTGCTTGACACCTACGCTGTATGCCTCCAGCAGCTCTGCTTCAGGCTAGCTCTGGTGCTGGGTTGGATGCCTGGTAGCAATTAGCATGAATTAAGAGCTGGTATAACGTTCTTGTGCAATGGCTTCCTAAAGGACTACAGTTTCTGTGTTAGTAGCTTCATCTTCAATCTGAATCTGTGTGCTGTGTGCTGAACAGAAAGAGATGCAGTTAAGTGCACTGCTGAGCTGAACTGAAACATTAATGGAAATTCATGTGGAAAAAGAGCTAATGCCCTTGGACTGGATGCAGAACAGCAATGGTTTTACACATGGTATAACAAAACACACAGATCTTCAGGAGGTGTAAATTGGTCTATATTTATATAGGTAGCATGAAACACGTTTACCTAAGATCTGGTTCTATATTCTTTTAAACAACCCCAACAACTTACCTTTGCATACTGAAGTGAAGAGGCATACTAGCATTGCTTGTCTTGCTGCCTATTTGTTTTGAATGGGGCTTTTAGCACTCAGGGGCTCACTGGGTGTCAACATTTTAATTCCATTGATCAGGTTCACACAACATCACTTACAACTGCTGGCTGAACCTGTGTTTCCTGCACATGTAGACCAGAGCCCATGGAGAGTGCTGGAAACTACTCTGAATCCTAAAGCTGACTCAGTCCCAAATCCTGAGAAGAGTAAAGCAAAGGGTAAATGCTCCATTTCGAAGCCTCTTTTATGCATTTGATCTTTCACAGCGTTCCTCATTCAATCCGTCCCGCACCAGTGGACGAAGAAGCTGTGAAAATTAATCCGTTTTAGAGATGAATCAATGGTGGCAACTGTTCTCAGCCACAGGTCAGTTAGCACAGGATGGACGGGCATCTTACTGCTCTCTGCTGGGAATAATTCCTTGAATAAACGGTACCTGGAAAACTGTTTGCTCTTTTTTTGCTCATCTGCTTTGGTAGTAGGTAGCTGGCACAAGGTTCAGATTCACCTTGGCTCTAGGCAAGACAATAACAGTTTTCAGAGGAAAAACTCAAGGGAAAAAGAATAATTAAAAAATTATGGATACAGTCCCTCTGAGGAAAGATGCTCTTCGTGCCAAGCATTCATACACAGCCAGTACAAGCCTTCTCCTTTTACATATTCCCAATGGCACTATAATGCCCTCAAATGAAAGCCGATTGTTGAAAAACGAAGAACAGAAGCAGAAAGTATGATAAACTGTCTTGTTTGTTCAGCAAATGGGCAAAGGCCACAAAACACTTACGATGCTTGACTGATTACACTTATCACTGTCAATAGGAGCAATGACCTGCTGAAATGGCCAGATAGAAAACTTGCTTTGATTAGAGAAAATGCCCGAGAACTGAATAATGTTGATCCAAGCACAGAAAAAAAAACCCATATATATATAATATTAGATATGCTCCAGTTTCACTCTTTATCTCAGCTCCCACGGTGAGATCTCTGACTCCATTCTGTGGTCAGAGAAGTTAAGGATTTGAGTATTTCTTTCAGGGTTACAACACCATTTGACCTATACCAACCTTGAAGATCCTGATGTTGTTAATCAAAGCCTTACAGAAATTCATTCTAAATCTGAATTTTAAAGGCAGTGAGCATCTCAGCCCCCATTCAGCAAACCTGAGGACCTCCCTGCCAGAAGTTCTTCAGAAACTCTGTGTTGAATAGTTAAGTAGCTCACAGGAAACTGTCCTTTTGAGTTGGGATCATTGTTTTGTGCAGCTCATTTCTAAATAAGCACAGCTAATAGAGTTCAGTAGAGCAATCTCTAACAAAGCTATCTGAAGAAAAAACAATATAGCTGCTAAAAATATTAGCACTTGGATTAGCACACTCAGTTTTAGCTAGAGGAAAGCTGTGCTAATGGGTATCAGGAACTCTTAGGAAGAGAAAACTGTAAGATGTAAGCATCGTCTCAGAGCAGCAGTCCTTAGTACTACAAATGATACCTAATATCCTTCCTAACTTTGGGATGGGTTTGAGCTTTTTGTGTTGTGTTATCTCTTGTCTTACTTGCTGACCTAATTTCACCTATCCAACCAAGTTTATGAATGAAAACACATTATCCCTTTAGACACAGGAAATCCTAGGACAGTAAATGGAAATATTTCTGCAGAAGCAAAGAAAAATACTCCTCTTGTAAGTTAAAATCATTTTGTAGCAATAAGTTTACTTACTCATAGCCTGTTTTTCAATGAAATAAATAAATTATTAATAATTTAAAAACCTTGATCTGCACTCATGCGAAATAACCTAAGCTGTAGAAAATATTCAGCTCATGCTGGATCATGATGTTACAGATTTACAGGCTTCCTGTTGTGCCTGTGGTCTCATAAAAGAATCATCATAAATTCTAAGGTTTCCAGAGATTCATTTATGCAATTAATGACTGTTGCATGTGGTGGCTTTGCCATTCCTTTCCTCATGAGAATTTATGCATAGAATCACAAACTGGTTTGGGTTGGAAGAGACCTTAAAGACCACCCAGTTCCAACTCTCTGCCATGGGCAGGGACACCTTACACTAGAGAAGGTTGTTCAAAGCCTCATCCAACCTGGCCTTGAACACTGCCGGGGATGGGGCAGCCACAGCTTCTCTGGGCAGCGTTTGCCAGCGCCTCAGCACCCTTGCAGGGAAGAATTCTTTCTTAATATTTAATCTAAATCTAACTTCTGTCAGTTTAAAGCCATTGCCCCTTGTCTTATCACTACATGTCCTTGCAAAAAGTCCCTCTCCAGCTTTCTTGTAGGTCACTTTAGATACTGGAATGTTGGCTATACTTGAACAACCCTGACTATACTTGAACAATAACCGAGGATGCCTGCTAGAGATCAGAGGCAGTTCTCAGCTGAAAGCTCCTTAGTTTTCAGTCAGTTCCCAAGATTTTTCCAGACAGCCCCATTTCCATGAGGATACAGCTTTTTCTTATTTGTGCTTCAACAGCTCTAAGAAAGGGGCTGAAATGTTGGTGTTAGAAGCTCCTACGTGCCACAGCTCTGTCACTATGGGCCCCAACACCACTTCTGCCTACCTGGCCTGATGTTACATCACCTCTCCTGTCCCCAGCCATGCTGACACAGTTTTTGGCCATGCTCCATGAATATGCCCCCTGCTCACTGCTTATGAGACACATTTGGGGTTCTGGGTCCAATGCTGGACTCCTCAGTAAACGACAGGTATGGACATACTGCAGCAAATGCAGCAAAAAGGTGTAAAATTGATGAAGAGACTGGAGAAAGGCTAAGAGACTTGGAGTTGCTGAGTCTAGAAAAAAATGGGTCCAGGGGTGTCTTATCAATAACATTCAAAGGGGAGTAAAGAGGGAATCAGATTATTCTCAGAGATGCCCAGTGACAGGACAAGAGACAATGGGCATGAACTGAAATACAGAAAGTTCCATCTGAACATTAAACACCCTTTTTTACTGGGAGATTGGCCAAACAGGATGGTCAAAGATGTTGTCAAGTTTCCATGGTTGGAGATATTCAAAACACAACCCAGCTCACCCCTGGGCTATCTGATTTAGCTGATCTGTTTCGAGCAGGCAAGGTTAGACTAGATAATCTTGAAAGATCTATCCCACACTGATCATGCTGTAATTCTATGATTTGTTCAAGCAGATTCTGGCTATAAATAATCCTAAAACACAAGAAAACTTGAAAATAAATTGAAGATTTAAAACCCTCATCTGTCTTTCGGGCACATCAGCTAGGCACAGTTCTTTGTAATAAAGTCTCATGGTTAACTCTAATATTCCACTTATATCTCCAATACAAAAGATGGCCAGTGTCAGGACTATCTTCAGATCAAGTACCTTGTTTCCACTCATAATTCAGTTCAAGTACCCTGCCTGTGTATCTGAAGTACTACAGCCACCCTCAGGATAAGCCTGGGCAATCATGTAACCTCACTCCAGCAAAGAACTGCCACACTGTGCACAGAGGGTGAAATCCAGGCACTTGACAGCCTGAAGGTTAAGCATCTTATCTGAAATGCTTCATCTAGGTAAGTATTCACCAGACAAAACCTAGTGGTACAAAACCTAAGGTAGTTGTCTAGATTCTTCACAGTTAGTGAAGAGAAATAGATTACCTCTCGCTTCAAGGCAGATGTCTAAACCCATTAGATGTGGCATTCTTTAGAAGTGCCTTTTTCCCTCCATTGCCTATAAAAATATTCGGAATAATTAACTCTGATAGAGATGTTTATAATATAGAAGTCTAAAATTAGATAAGCTGGCTCGTGTTTTGTCTGTCAAGGCTCATGAACCAAGATGACAAGTGAGCCTTGGTGTCTCACTAGCTTGCTAACTACTCTCAGCATGCCAGCACTATCATTAACTCATCCCTGGAAGTCCCCCAGCAGTAACATGACCAGGGGCAGTATCTCAGTTTTCCTGAAGCCTAGTCTCAGCTGCTTACACACAGCAATACATCAGTACAGCAGTCCTCAGCAGTGAGTAACCTCTGATATCTACCACCTAGATGTATCCTGTCTTTTCCATCTACATGAAGAGAAAGGGATGATTTTCTTGTTCAGCAACTTTTCCAAAATTCACAGTCAATTTTTTTTCTCTGCTGCTGAACACCTCTTTGAACTCAAGGCAAGTCTGTCAAACCCCCATTCCTAAATATTCAAGTCTTAGGCTTCTGCTGAAGTTAATGTTGCTGGTTTCCTTGGAAGCTTTCAAGGTCAGAGGACTCCTCTAACACACGCAATCCTTAAAGCTGTAAGAGAACAGTGCTCCTCAGAACTTGCACCATTAGAAAAAGCTTTATTTCACATCTCTATGAATTGGTCTTGCACAAATATGTTATGGTTAAAGACAAAAAAAACAACTGCCAAAATGAATCATGGAGGAGTTTAGATAGATAGAGAAAGAAGACCAAAGCAAATGAGGTGTGTCAGATAAGTGCATGACATCCCTGAAAGGGTTGGTCCAGCAATTAACCAGGGACATAAAAGCAACCATTATGCAATTTTATTTCTAATTATTCTCAATAAAGTGTCCCTGAGTTTAGACAGAAAGAGAAAATGGAATTAGACAGCTTCCATAGACTAGGTCTCTTTAAAATGATATGTTTGCTATATATATCTGTCGGATACGCTTTCAGATCTGTCACCTCCACTAGTCCACAAGCCAACAAAACAAACACATCTATTAATAATTCAAAAACCTTCCACCTGAAGCGATTTTCGAGGCAAACATTTGCAACTTGTAGCAGCCTTTTATATAAAGTCCACCCATTCCTATCCCTCTCAGCATACCAAGGGTAGCCTCTTTACAGAAATCTCTTCTCATTCATGCTGTGCTATACTGAGAATATATCCATTTCTATAGTATTTTTCCCCAGATACCTTTAGTTTGGAAAAGGTTTTACCTTTCAGATACCCTTCATACACACTGACCTTTTTACTGATCCTTCCAACTCCTAAGGATGTAGCGTAGCTCCTTAACCATGGGCTTTGACTCCTTTCCAGATCATAGCTTTCTATAGGATTGGCTTCTTTCCTTATAGAAAAGACTATACGGTACTTTTGGAAAGCAAAGAAAATATCTTCAAACAATCTCTTGATTTGCTGCAAAAACTGTTCTGCTCCTAGCCTGGTTTTATTTCTGGTCATGGTACATAGACATTTAATTACTTTTTCTGCATATGTCAACCAAATAGATTTTGCAAATGAGCTTCAGTGTACAAAATGCCTGCAAAGTATTATATGTCCTTTGAGCCTTTTTTCACTGTACTAAGATATAGGCAATTGTAGCTCTACCTGTATTAGGTGATAGTGGCATCTCAAATGAAAGTAGTGGGAGTTTTTCAGTATTTTTCAGGCTAAAAACTTTCTCATTATCAAGAAATGGTGCAGCAAAAAGCAGTTTTGTAGGAAAGCAGAATTATTTATGTGAAAAAACCCATAGGCTGCAGTTGGCCCCTGTGGGTTTATTTGCAAAGAGCCTGACGCCAGCACTGCTTCCAAACCCCTGGATGCTGTTCCTGCAGAAGCATGGCTATTTCTCTGCATTCCAACTCTTTATATTGCAAGTTATAAAATGTTTAGTATCTGCAAACACTTCCACAGATAAATAAGCTATTCAGAAAACTATAAATAGCTCCACAGTGGGAGGACTCTGCTATTGACCAGTGTCTAACAAGAGCCTTTGACAAGCTAATTTCCCAATACTTCTATATCCCTTGTTACTTATACATTTCCTAGATACTCAAAACTATTGTATTCCAGCAAGACAGACCAGATAATTCTTAATTTTGTTTTTGTTGTCAATGCTGTCATTTATTTTGGATGAGCTAACAGACCTCTTTGAGTGTCAGTAAAATAGGAGACCTTCCTGTTCAAGGAGACAGACATGGAAAGAAAGGAACAGCAATTTCCTGAAATGTAATTCCTTCTTAATAGTTAACATAGTCAGAAACATATTCTTCCTCTCTTTCTTGGGAACTATTGAAACAATAATAATTTCCTATCTATCTCATAATATTATTGAATCCAGTTAATTTTGTAAAGAGCTTTTCCTGTGAAAAGCTTTTGAATAAGTTTCTCAGTGAAAGGAAAGAGAAAAGAAAAGAATACCTGTGTTATTTTAAATATCTTTTTTTGTTAACAGACAAGGATACTCTATGTTGTTGCAAATATGGAAGATTCATTTTGTCTCTGTAATGCATGACATTTTGAGAAGGAAAATTAAATCTCTAACCTAGTGCAATTCTTATGGAAACTACATACTCATCTGAAAGGGAAGATCTTCTGTGTCTTAGGTGAGTCTCAGCTGTTTCCAAGTATCGAAGAGAATGGTTCCTCTAACTTGAGTATTTATGTAGGTGATATCATCACTGTATCAGAACATTCGGCAAGCTGTAATGCCTTTTTTCAAACTGCATGGTTTTCATAGAGTAGAATCTAGAATTTTCTTAGTCTTAAATCAGTTTCCTAATCAATATTTCTTTTTTGCTCCCATGAACAAAAATGCTGCTTTAGTTTTCTGCTGTGACAAGCAGCTCAAGGAAAGGACTAGAGAAGGGATGTCCATGTACTGAAGTCAGAGTACTTCCATGCGTATACAATTACTCAGGTGAACAGGTAAGCTGTGCTTTTGCATAGAGAAAGAAAAGAAGTAAATTTAATACATTATATATTTATGAGGAGTCTGAAAGAAAAGAATAGTCCTACTTTGTCAGTGTACATTTTAACAGAAGCTAATATAGAACATAGAATCGTAGAATAATATTATATTAGATCTGTATAGCATTCACAATATGTAGAAGTGTCTCATAAGACCAATATTTTGTTAATTGCATGTTAAACCTCAGTTTTTTAAGCATGTGCAGTCAAATTTAGGATTTTTGATCAGTTTTGCTATATTCAGCCACCGGTATATTCCTCTCAATGCAAGAGAGACTTATTTTTTTGATTTAGGTAATAAAAAATATTATGCCTCCCTGTATGTGATAGCTTGTGTTGAAATAAGGAAAATGCCAGCAGCATATGCAGACAGCAAGCTTCCAGTAATACAAAGGTACTGTATATGTAAAACAAGGATCATATGCAAGCAGCAGCAGACTGACCCTACACAAAGTGCTAAGTCTGCATGTCCTCATAGTACAGAGCCCTTCTCTGACAGTTCAAGGGTAGGTAATGGTGTCAGGCTCACTCAGGACCTTCAGAGTCCTTGGAAGTGTATTCAGACCCCTTGTGCTGTGACAATCTGAGCCAGACACTGGGAATCTGTCATTTAAATAACCAGAAGAAGTAGGTGTAGCATGCTCAAAGTAGATTAGTAGCAGATCTAGGATGAAAACTTGACACCCCTCAGTCTCAAGAGAACACCTCAGTTACACTGAAGTCTCTAAGCAGAGCTGCAGAAGTGCTGAGGTTTCTCAGTTTTCACCAATTTTGGCATGGGATGTACTGAGGTAGCTCAGTATCAAGTTTAAGACTGAGTTTTCAAGATCGATTCAGAGATACTAAGATTTCTGAATAATCTTTTTCCTGGGGAATGCCTATAATTTAAAACTCCTTCTGCATGCTTTTCTCAGCTAAAAGAGTCTTTCTGATTCATGTCACTTTTATTTGTGACCTGAAGATTCTGTTGGAATCCCATTTCCTTTTTCTGTGCCATTGGTGCTTAAAACAGATTTTATGAATATGTTCCTGCTCAGGAAGCATTTTGATATAATATCCTGTTGCAATTGCAGATTGACAATACATATGTATTGCGTGCAGATCCTGCAAATACTTGGTATGTGTAAACATGAGAAACCGAATTATGGCAGTTAGCAGCTGTTAGATAATTACTTGCACCAAATTATTTATCTTGTTTACTTTTACATTTGAAGTGACCAGGAAAAATGATGGATTGAGATTCTTTCTTTTCTGTTATCTGAAGTTTGCCATCTGACCTTTAACTGGGATTGATGCACAGATAATTCAGCCGGTGCAGTGGTCCAGTGTTTCATTATCTGTTACCTCTGAAGGAGCTAACTTTTATCGAGCACAGGTCACAGCTTGGTGACTTCACCTAAGCCTTGTGGGGATAAAAGCCTGTCACTCATATGCATTGTGGCTTTTGCTTCAAAACTACCAAAATCAAAAAAGCTTAGGGAAGGCATCAGTTTCCAGATGAGCTGCAAGTTTGGGGTTAATATAACACATGAGCTCCTTAGCAGAGGCTTTTTACTGAGCAGAGTAAAAGAGGTTACTTTCAGAAATAGCATTGACCATTTACATAAACTTTTAGAATGTCAAATTTAGTGCAAAAACAAGCAATAGGTTTTGAGGCCAAAAATTTTAATACTTAGTCACCCAAGTGTTATTTTTTCTGGCAAGTATTATGGCCTCCTCTGATATGACAGAATAAGGAAGGGGATGCAATTTCTCTTAACTGTGAAAACAGTTTTTTATCCTAACTTTAAAAAGAAAGGAAACATTTCCATCCCCAAAGAGCATTGTGATACAGTGCCTCTAGTCTAGTGCAAATTGAACACGCTTACAGTTTAATTTTGTAAATATTCTTTCTTTCTAATAGGTAATAAGGAAGAGAGTCTAAGCAAACTAGAGAAAGACATGGTTTATGCTGAATTTTTCTACAAGTGTCTCATGTATCATTAAGCAAACCAAAGACGTTCTTTGTACCTTGGAGCATTGTGATCGCAGCTGAATAAAAAGAGACCTGAGCTTGCTCTGCTCATCATCATCTCAGATCAACACAAATGAGAAAACTGCACCAGGGACCTGAGATGGTTAGAAATCATACAGCAAGATTTATTCTTTCATGATTAATGTCCAATTTATGCTACCGCTGAGCTTCTAAAGTTGAGATGACTCTCATCAAACTAGTCCATCTCTCTTTGTACTGCGCTTTCCTGCATTTCAGATTACAAGAATAGCTGAGAGACCTGTGGTTTCTAAGCACTGATTCAGATTGGTATTTTCCCCACTCTCTTTCTCTATAAAATAGAATCAATATTGTAATCCACCTTGACAGATTTCCAGATTGACCAGTTACAATAATACATTCAGCAGTAGGTTGAGCTATTCTGGATACCAGTCAATTACCATGTAGAGTTGAATTACAATTTATTAACATGTGAGAAAGTTGTTTAAAAAATATTCTAATTTATTATTATTACAGGCCACTTGTCTAGGCAAAATGATTTAATCAAAAGAGCTTTTTAATCATGAAGGAAACAAATTTTCATCGAAGTAAGCAGCACACTTTAATTAAATAGAGTAGAAAGCCGAAGACAAGTTCTGAAATGTTATCGTTTGCTGAGGCTCCAGGGAACTAAGGAAATCCTTTCAAAAGCTGACCTTTCACAAGGTAAAACCCATTTGAGTATACATCTATTTCTTATCTCTACATGACAGATTTATGCAGGTAAGTGCCTGCTCCTGAGTTGAGAAGATACTTCATCAAGCATTATTATTTCAGGCATTGACTGACAGGTCCAGAGTCTACTGTTGTAAAAAAGGCATTATTCCATGGAAGGTCATGAAGGATTAAAAAGCCTTTAGTTAGTACAGATTGCAGTTCAGGAGATTGTCTGTTAAAATCACCACTGATAACAGCTAAATATTTGGCAACAAGAAACAGGAGATATGTCAGTTTAGACCTACTGATGGTTAAAAAACATTCTGCTTAGTTTCATTTGTCTACAAACACATGATGAAAGCCATGGCCCTGCACGTAGTGTTGATTTCAACAAGGCATATCATAAAGGATGACAGCTTCTCTACAAAACTACAGAATTTAGAGCACAGATACATGGATTTATGTTTATGGCATGACCCCTAAGGTAATGTTGGTTCCATTATCATCATTCATGAGCTTTTATGCTGAGCCTATCAATTGCTATAAGAGAGCAGGGGAGGTGACATCATCAAAGATAAATCTCTTACTCTATAAAGTCCTTTCTTTTCTTGATACACTGGGAGAGAGGCCATGACAGCCTTGACTGTGCTTATAAGGAGTCTTCTGGACTGCCCACCCAGTCCAGTAACCCAGCATACTGCCACACTTGCCTAGGCAGACTACACACAAACATCAGTGAGATTGCTGTGTCCAGACACATTTCATATCTGAAGCTTTATAAGGATAACTCTAGGATTGTGTCCTTTCAAGGCTCTTCATTAACCCTTGCCCCATCCCTGGCAGTGTTCAAGGCCAGGTTGGATTGGGCTTGGAGCAATGTGGTCTAGTGGAAGGTGTCCCTGCCTGTGACAGGGGGTTAGAACTACATGGTCCTTAAGATCCATTCCAACACAAACCATTCTATGATTCCATGATTTGTGCTATTATTATTGCCTTCTTGTACTCAGCTGGAAAATCTCTATTACACACTGAATTTTTGTTTATAAAGTATTTTTTTGTGTTTTTTTATTTGCTTTCAGAAAAATCTGCTTTTTTGAAATTGTTGATCATTTAATTTTCAATGATTTTGTGCTTTTATTGAATACGCATACATTATTTAAGGCCCAGCTTTTGCCTGAGCATCACGGAAAGGTATTATCTGTGGGTATGGCTGCTTATTTTTGCTGGAGAACAGAGAGAGAGAAACTTTTGGCAAACAGATACTTGTTTAAAAATTCCCATCCTTGATTCCATGGGATTGAAGTGCTAATTAAAATAGGCTGTTGATTTTACTTTGGCTGCGTTATTTCCAGCAACATTCAGTAAGCCCCAGATCAACAGAACATTTTTGTTGCTATTGTTCTGTTGATCAGAACAGAATAATCAAAACAAATAAACAAGCTTTTTACTTACCATAATAATCATCTCTTGGCAATCACAAAGTCCATGTCTCTCAGAGGTAACTCTGAGTTAGTCTTACTGCAAAAGAACTTGCATTCAAGAGCTCGTAAGGAAAGGGGAGTATGTACTAATGACTGTCTTTAAACAGAGAAATGAGTCTAACCTCTTATTTCTATTTCTTTAACTAAGGACTAACGAAGGGAGAGGGGCACAAAAGCAATTAAATATGAAAGCTTACAAAGGAACTGTTTGTAGCGAATCTGATTGCTGTGGATACGCTGTTTGTTGTTTGCATTCTTCTTGCATTTTGTTAGGGCAAAGTTGTCTGTCGCAGTGAACAGCATTCATTCTTGAAATTGTTTTCTGGTAGTCATCAAATGAGGTTAAGACACAGTCTCTAATGCAGGCACAGAGGCCTCTTACCTCTCTTCAAATATCTACAAAATAAAGACATTTATCCAAGGTAGTTGTTTAAAAGCCTTTTTAGTAAGGCCACTGATTATAGTAGAGAATCGGTCCTCTCTATGAAGTTAATAATCGCATCCCTATATAAGCATCAAAAGTGCATTACAGGTGCATCTAAGGAGTGACCAATAAGGCTGAAAAAATGAGAAAACACTGATGCATGAACCATATGTACTAAAAGGACATTCAATGCAGCCATTAAAGAAGATCTAAGTCTCCCTGGACCATATTCCACCTTTTGCCCACTTTTGTGAGCTCAAGCTGATATTGTTTTACTGTCAGAACCAGCAGTAGTGAACACAGCTCAACTTCTTCATTCCTATGAATTACCAGTATCAGTTTTGCAGCTCTTAATATGCAATTTTCTAACTGAACACAAATTTAGGAGAGAGTTGGAAGATGAATGGATGGCTACAGGAGTGTTAAAAAGAAACTGCAGAGAAAAGTGGCAGTTTTATTTTCATTCCATTTCAGTCTAAGAGAAGGAAACAAAGTGCTCTGTCCAGGCTCATATGGAATGTGAATGTGAATTTTTAGAGATAAAGCTCAGAATGAAACTCCACAAGCACGAGTTACAACTATTAATGCATGCTATATCAAGACAGGGTCTATCCACCTTACTATAAAACTGGTTAATTTCTCAGTACTGTACCTTCATAAATAAAAGAAATGGGTGATCCTAGGAAAAGAACTGTGATCCTAAGAATGTATCTCTGGTTTAAAAAAATTAGGAAAATGTATCCTAAGGCAATACCAACAGCAACCTCTCCCTACAAAAGAAAAAAAAGCCCAAAACCAAACAATTAATCAAAACCCCAAACCAAATCAAAATTTTTTGGGAGACTAAGCTCTTCTACACTGACCTCAGTGAATTCAGTCTGGTAATGATGTTGTTCAGGCTTGTCGTATGCCAAAAATAAAGGCAAAAATAAAGTGGGTAAGTTCATGCTGATAATAATAAAAAAACCCTTCATTCTTCTCTTTTTCTTGTTTTCCACAGCAAATCAGTCCTATAAATGTTTACATATATTCAGAAGAAAGCATATAGTCATCCTTAATCATTATTCCACTTTCCCTATGGTAGAGTAGGTAATATTGTAGCTGAAGCAAGAATGTAAAGCCTACCTACCCATAGTAGTCATATAAGTAATAGCTGAAAATTAGCCCCACTTAGAAAGCACAAATTGAAATGGCAGAGATGTAAATAATCTCCCACTCAAAACCTAACAGATTGGTAGATGGAGGTGTTAAAGCAATAAAATCCTTCCTTCAAAAGACCCTCAGATGATGCTCTGATCAGAAAGTTGCAGGAGGATGTGAACACAGCATGAGTTGTTACCTTCTGATATGCAGAACTAGTCTCCCACCCTCAAGGAGAATAAGTATCTCAGTTTACCTAGCAAGAAAAATGTGTGACAGAGCTGGAAAGATGGCCACCTTCTTGGTTTTGTGACATTGTCAAATCCTCTTGTAATTCTAGCTTCATGTTTTAAATCCTTTCATTTAACTTAAACCTAAAAAGAAATATGTATTTTCTTTCCAAATTAAAAACCAAACAGTTGAGTTACATAGTGTCTTATTCACTTACTTACATTGATAGTAAAGACAGCTGTAAAATCAAAAATCATTCCTGATAACACAAAAGTTAAAGAAAAAGAAGAGAATCCGGTTGCTTGAATATAGAAATTGCATTTGCTACAATACTTACAAGTGAAAACTTGTTTGGTTTTTCCCAGTCACTGACAGGAGATAGTTTACAGAACTGCATACTAATGATAAATCCTTAAGAGTTTGTTGTAGTTTCCCATCTGGCTTCTTAACTAATTTATGGTCTACCCTGACACTCTTTAATATTACATTATCTTCTAATATCATCCTTTAGAAACCTAAAACTACTCTCTGATGTCTTGAATAGCAAAGCTATTAAGAATTTAATAAAATGAAACACAAATATAATACAATTAAAAAATCCATGTTGCACATTAGCACACCACCACATTGCAAGAATATGGAATATAATCAAATTTAAAACAAATTAAGAAATATGTATTCAGTAAGGTGTCTTACAGGTTCAAAAGAATTTTCTGTAGACCATGCAGTTTACAAATATAAATGATTCAGTGACATCTCATTAGAAGACACAGCAGAATCAATTTCTTATCAAGAAGAACTAACTCAACAGCTGGAATGCCCCTCCACTCTCTCTGTGGGTATAGAATATCACCTGAGTTCTACATGTCCTAGCCACAGGAGTACTTAAATTTTCCCATTCTTTCCTGCTCATTTTCCCATGAATTTCTGATAATTTGCTGGAGACTGTACTTTTGCTGATCTTTTGATGTTACAGTCTTACACAGACCAGCTCAGTGCCCTGTTTTTATTTTCATTCTTATTCTGGTCTTCAAATCTGTGACGATGCAATGGCCAATAACCAAAATACCTTGTAGATATTTCAGCTTTTGCAGACACTTTAGGTATCACAGAGAACAATCAGCCTACACTTAATCATCTCAGTGAAGAGATTTATAAGTATAGATGTGTTTAGCTGCTGCTGCTAGTATCATGGTTACGATAAAAGAGATAAAGTTATTCTCTGACAAGCCACCAGACCACTGCCTGTTTCTTTCCAGAGGTTTGGTCAAGACTATCCACCAAGAAAACATCCCTTTACATCATACATGTCTATATCAGCCACCTAAAATGGTATTTATAGCACTGCTGGAAATTAATTCCTTCCTTAACTTCCCAACTTTGTCTTGAATTACAGTCACTACCATTGTTGATTTCTGGCACTACTTTATTTTAAATTTAATGTTTCCCTTAAAAACAGGCTACTTCCTTTGCTTGCATTGACTTTAGACCTGAAAAAAAAACTCTGAACAAGCAAAGAAAGTTCTTGACAACAAAAAGGAGAAAATAAACAGGTCTAAAATGCCAGTTCAGAGTGTCTCTGACACTGATCTCACGGAGAAGAGCAGAAAACAATGAAAGGAGCCTGCTGCCAATGGATAATTCAGCCATCACTGGTGAAGCCCTTCCATGGCCTGGTGGACCAGAGGCATTTGTTAGCACCAAAGAAACGAAGAATGTAATTGAATCATAGAATCATAGAACAGTTAGGGTTGGAAAGGACCTTAAGATCATCCAGTTCCACCCCCCCTTCCGTGGGCAGAGACACCTCACACTAAACCATGTCACCCAAGGCTCTGTCCAACCTGGCCTTGAACACTGCCAAGGATGGAGCATTCACCACTTCTTTAGGCAACCCATTCCAGTGCCTCACCACTCTCACAGTAAAGAACTTCTTCCTTAGGTCCAACCTGAACTTCCCCTGTTTCATTTGAAGCCTATTACCCCTTGTCCTATCGCTATAATCCCCGATAAAACCCTAACACATTTATTACCTACTTGCCCCCATGCTTCTTTCACTCCTTTTCCCATCAGGCCACGTTTTGTGGTAGCTGAGAACTTGGTTAATACCTTCAGATATTTCAAGCTGAATTTGGTAACTTGAGTGTGTCGAGTATCTCTGCTCCTACAGCCATGAGGACTTGCAACTTTGCCTTTGTTCGTGCAGTTGGAGGATTCATGGTGAGTGCTTTCCTAGTCTTGAAGTGCATCTGCAAACCCTTGGAAGACCCAGGAAATGTGATGTGAAAGTGAGCTTTGGAAATAGATCTTGATTTTGAGACCAGGTATTATAAGATTAGAACTTGATCCTCCTTTTTCTTGTCATTCCTGCAATTACTATTGCAAAGTATTGTATCTGGTAACTACCATGGCAGTCTCAGTGCTTGCCCATCTCATGTTTTATGTTGTTTGTGGAACGATGTCTCCTGATATGGGGAATTCTCTGGAAAGGCTTTGAGCAGCATCTGATGTGCAAAGGCTGCACTCGCTTTCCCTGGATGGTGCTAGCACAGGCTGGAAGTCAAAACTGAAGCTTTTCTGTTTCCTTTCCACTTTAAATGGAGCTTATGGCTGCTAAAGGCTTTCCCTTTAAACAGTTAAGACCTCCATTCGGTGTTTCTCTTTAGTATAGTTGTCAATAATGAAATGAATGTTGAAAACGTTGTTTCTTGGAGTGGAACATATCCCAAATTGAGAAGTGAAAGACTGAAAACTTCTGCTACTGGTCAGGCTACTGGTCAAAGCATAAAGCTGCTGTACTTCTTCATCCTTCAGTGAGGTTTAAGGCTGAACACATGCACACACACTGATAAAGATGAGGCGGTGATGCTGTCTGCCTCGCTGATTGCGAGCATTTAATTAATAGGCTTAAAATGCTTCAATATTGAGGGAGAAAAATAAACCTTTCCTTGATGTTGCTGCATTATTCCCTTGTGGCAGCAGAATCCTGAGCTCGTCTGGTGTTTGTCAGCTGTAGAAGTATTGAAGTATTGATTTCGGTATTTCTTCTTTGGATCCAGTGTATTAACAGCAAAGCTCACCTTCATATGTCAGATGCAGGTATCTCTGGGGGACAGTGTTAAGGAGCAGAGGATAAGCTGGCTCCAGCACATCCCTTTCAGATCTGGTCCTGCCTGTCCTCAAGATGGATATTTAATGTTCCACAGCACTTTCCATTGCATTAAGCACAGTCCGTAAAGGTACTGGAGTGGATACGGACTCCGGTGGGTTGACCCTGGCTGGATGCCAGTTGCCAACCAAAGCTGCTCTGTCACATCCCTCCTCAGCTGGACAGAGGAGGGAAAATAGAACAAAAGGCTCGTGGGTTGAGATGAGGACAGGGAGATCACTCAGCAATGACTGTCACAGGCAAAGGCTCGCTTGGGGGAAATGAATTTATTGCCAATAAAATCAGAGTCGGGTAATGAGAAATAAAACCAAATCTTAAAACACTTCCCCTCCACCCCTCCCTTCTTCTTGGGATTCACTGCACTCCCTGTTTCAATGCCTTCTCCCCTTCAGCAGCACAGGGGGATGGGGAATGGGGGTTGCAGTGAGTTCATCACAGAGGGGAGAGAATATAAAAGGGGAAAAGGAAAAGAAAACAATAAGCACAAGTGATGCACAATACAATTGTTTGCCACC
>JANHGB010031948.1:6765-19574 GCA_026283785.1 Coracopsis vasa | reverse complement strand
ATCACCTAGCATCATCTGAGTCATGGAGGAAGATATGGAAACTCATTAAGACTCCTGAATGAGAAGTCAGAATGCAGGGTAGCTAACGCTGCAAGACATAACGACTAATCCACAGAAAATCAGGCAATTAGACAGAAACCAGTGGCTGACATTTCTTTCTCTAGATTACAAGTATCCTGCAGGAAAAAAAAAAAACAAACACACAAAAAAGCCCCCACCAAAACAGTAGCACTGATGATTCAAGCACAAATATTGCTTGAAATCTTAGTGTATCTAAAATAAAAGCTTGTGTAAGCAATTACATATTTAGAAGTCAATATTTTAATAAATTCATGTTATTCAAAGCAAATTGGAGTTAGTAACAATACCCTCCTGTTGTTCTGCAATTATCTTCCATTTCATAAATATACAGAGCTTCCCAAAACATTTCTGCGGTGCTCAACACAGCTATGCATTTTCTCTCATCACTCTTAATACAGAAACAAAACCTGTTGCAGAGACCAGGCCCCGAATCTCCACCCCGTCTGGAAGGAAGGCCTTCAGAGGCCTGCACAACCAAGCTCTTTTCCGGCAGTTTTATGTCCCTTCTGCACAGTTCTCCTGATTCAAGAGAAAATTTAGTTATTTTCTTGGCATTGAGGATGTCTCCTGCCATGTGGGAACAGTGTGTTCCCTTCCTGCTAGGAATGGCTGATAACCCACTTCCAGGGTGAATGTTCTCATCACCATGCAATCCTACAGAAGGCATGCACTGCAATCTCCTCTAACAGGGCTCTTAAATGAACTGAATAAGCCTGACACTATTCAGATCATTCCTAACTAATTAGGCCACATAAACATCATGCAAGCATGCTTCCCTAACAATTTCCACATTCGAAGTAGCAGAGGCATTTGCTAGAGTCAACAAAAATATTTTCTAGCACTTTCACAGAAACTTAGAAAACTTGAGGTCAATTAGGTTCAGAATCCTACAATATTCTTTAGGCCTGGATAGTAAGTGAAACTTAACCCTCTTAAATTTGGGTGTCTAGTGATGGTTTAGGTGCAATTCAGACATAACAGCAAGAAATGCTAAAAATAAATCAACACTTTCACAGAATTTTAAAGGTCTCAATGAGCATTCACAAGCATCAACCTGTAATTACGTACTTTTGCAGCTTTAGATGGGGAGGGATGGAGATAGTTAAAAATAGCACAAGGACAGAGAAAAAACTAGTGATACTAAAGGCAGACTGTTTCTGCTTCCTGCTGATGCCTTCATCTGAAGGACCACAAGGATTATGGCCTCGAACCTCATAAAATAGATGCATCCAACTGTCTTTTTAGCCTTTTCCCCCTTAAGAACAGCAGATAAGGCTATTTATGGTTTATGCATCTTGTACCAAAAAACAGTGTGATGACACTATTTTTATAGTACACACACAGTTTTCTGTGCATAAAAATATTTCAAGTCCTCCACAATATTTTGACTATGAAATTAGATTTTAAGTTAGATTTTACAACTCTCGGACTGACTTATCATTTATGTCTTCCCACCAGGTTGCCTCCAGAATCTTCACAAATGAGTCTGATGTGTGACAGTGCTCACCCACTGGGGATTTGGATACTTCTTTATTTGCAATTTGAGTAAACTGTGATTACTTAAAATTTTAAAGCTCTTAGCGTTGTTAAAGATATATTTAACAAGTTACTAATAATCTTACATTTAAAGACAATTGTGTATTGTAACAAAAAGTTACATTCAGACACTACAGACAGGATTTTAAACTAGTTTTCCATTGAAAGAAAGAATACAGAACTTCAGAAGTTTGCTGGCAGATTTCAACAAGTTAAGCAGCTGGGAACAATCTTCTACTTTTAATGCCATTTACAGGACATTATTTTCAGAAGACAGACTGATTGCTCCACAGACAGGAAAACTAAAGCAAGATTTCACATTATTTGACAGAACTGACATAAGAGAGCCTTTTGTAAATACTCAATCACATGAGAAAAGCTTTATTTGGTGCAAGTTGAAAAATTACTCAACTGAAGACACTGAGACCTCACCAGTTCTACTGCTTATGAAACTATTTGTTACAATCACCAACAGTGTGCAATTTTAAGCTTAAAACTTGCTTTTCATTTAATTTCCCATGACTGTCCACAGATAAAAAAAAGGCACTGTGTATACATGCTAAGAAATTAATATTTATTTCCACCTATATGCAAATTAAGCTATTTTAAAAATAAAGGCACTGCATAAGAGATGCTGCCTTTTTCTTATTTGAAGGGAGAAGGAAGAGAAGAAGCTCTTTCTAAAATAGCAAAAAGCCACTTCAGGTGTTAACTACCATTTCTGAAGCACAGACCAAAAACATTTAAGGGATCAAGAGACCAAAAATTAAAAAAACCCTAAATTATCAATACCTAAGAACAAATTACCTGCCTTGTTCTGATTAGAACACAAGTCGGCTACAGCATCCTCACTGAGGATTCTGTACTGATATGGTGTAGAGAAGGTACCAGTGATCATTAACTGATGTTACAACAAAAGAAGGGATGAAACAAGGGACTGCTGTTTAAGAAATCTAAATTATAAAAGTGCTTGTCCACACTTGAGTCTGCAGTTAGCTAGCTAAGTGATCCCTCAGTCCTAATCCTGTCAGCCAGTTACACAGATCACATTCTCCTGAGTGCCTTCAGATCCTAGTTCATTTACATTTCCAGTTCCTCCCATAACTACCCAGTTCAGCTAGAGCTGGCCAACTCTTTTTCAAACACTTGTTGCTCAACTGTGGATCACGGGAGACCAACAATTAAGATGTGGGTAAACAGCACAGCATATAAAACCAAATCAAACAGCACATGATTAAGAGAGACGTTTTTATCAGACAAAGAATAAAGATATTTTTAAATCTTCCAACATCAGTTCAGACAACACATGCAAGACTTCAGCCTTGCAGAGATATGACATAACCATAACCACAAGGACGCTCCAGATGATAATATTCTAAGCCATCCCATTTTAGTAGATCATTTATCAAATGACATACACAATCTGGGGCTTCCACTGATGAACAAGCTGAACACTGTCACTTCCTGTTTACCTGCACAGCATCATTAGGAGCTTACTCAGCTCATCTCACTGCTGAAGGCTGCTGAAATCTTGGCTGGCCAGAAAGCAGCAGACACATGACAAAACACAGTTGGTTATTTGTGTTCCGTTGTTAAAGTTACACATTTGGCTACTTTCAGAACAACAGAAAGTGTGCTGTGCACAGGCTGTCCACAAATTTGTCACTGTCCTACTGCCATGGAGCAAAATTCTCACTACAGAAGAAAGACATTTTGTCTTGCAGTTCCACCCCCATCCCTGCCTCCCCAGGCACTACAAATCAAGGTGTCAAAGACTACTCATTTCAAAAGCTCAGGGAACTTTCAGATGAAATGTTGAAGTCTACCTTTTGATTTTCAGCCATTTTAAATTAATCAAGACTCCCAAGACTAGGATGACCCTTACAAATAAAGAGTGTGCAGGTATGTAGATTAACCAGTTCTCAGAACTATGCTTCAGTCATACACAGAAATTGCAGATTGACATTTCAAGCCATACAGATTCAAGGCAAGAATCAGGCATTTCACACAACCCATGGGCTAAAGCTGGAGCTTGAATGTGTCTTGTCTTGTTCTACTGCCTATTCTCAGCTATAAGGGAAACCAGCTCCTTTGACTCAACACAATCTTCTCTTCTACTAGCAAGCTATTGCCTTCATCCACTAAAGAGTTAAACTCACAGTAGTTCTTTATAGACACACTAAATGGTGTATGTATCACGTTCACAAGTAAAAATCTTCAGAACAACAGTTAAATTGATTAAAGAAAGGATGTGAAGCATAAGCCTCAGGAATTCCTGAATTACCCCAGCTCTGGAACACTCATTAATGAGCCCCTGAAAATGCTATTTAGCATCTACTGGTATTCCCAGGTCCAGATTAAAAAACAAAAAAAAGAAAAAGAGTATTAGCTTTCCAATGGTGAGGTTTAGGTGAATTTTTCTTATGATCTTTACACTTGAGGCCAAAAAATAATATGGAGTTTTGACCAGATATTTAGAGAACACTGAAATAAAACACTTTCAATTGTTTTAAAATAAAAAATCATTTTAACAGAAAACATTAACTTCTTGCCAACATAAAACAAAGAACCCCTTCAAAATATCAACAAATTGGAGAAAAGGCTATTAGAAGTAAAACCTCTTTGAATAATAGCCAGCAACTGGTCTCCCAATTGTGTATACAACTTGTGTCCTTGCCCTGTAGACTCAATCCACTTACATAAAGGTACTTAGAGATGTAACCCCCCCCCCCCACCTCACACTTTCACTGTGCCACAACTCAACATGCTTTAATTCCTCCTTCAGCAGTTCATGTTTGATCAGAACAATTATGATAATTCAAGTCAGACATAAGGAAACATAACTGTGTATAATATTATTTTTTTAATACCAACAGCTGAGTCTGCTATGAATGAAGTTATTCCCAGTTATAAGTCTTAAAAAATAGACATACTATAGGAAAAAATAGCATGATGATCTAGTAGTTACATGATCCCTGGCTATATTCAAAATTCATTCCAGGGATACAACACTAAAAGCTCTTTCAGGGTAGATATACCCAATAGTGAAAGCATCAGTTGAATGTTTGGGAGACTACTATTTTTCATTTAGTTTCATTTAGTTTTGGATGATGTTTGCATTAATTTCTTCCCCATGCCTTAGCTTCCTCATCTATAATATGGAGATACAGGCCTCCACCTCTGTAATTTGAGAACCACTGATAAATCAAAAATAAAGACAAAATTATGCTGCCACAAACAGAAATCTATTATTTTGGGAGGAGGGGGATAAGAGGTGTCTACATTATCTTCTCTGCTAACAGCCAAGGTTAAAACAGCCTAATTTCTATATCACTAGTGTTAGTTTTCTCCCCAGTGCATGAACATTAAATAATACTTGATAGCCTGTTAACTGTTTTAGATATGGAAGCTGAGATATATTCTTTCACCATGAGGGATGTCCCTTGAGTAAACTGACATTTATTACAGCTAGCAGCTATGACTGTCACTGTTGGTACAGGCTTCTTTGTAGGTCCAAAGCACTGCATTTATCAATGCACTGTGGAGGCCAAAAGCCACTTAAATCCACCCATGTGTAAACAAACTTTAAAAGCTTGGAAGCAGTGTCACAGAATGATGATCTGACCTGGCCAATTCTATGCAAATCTCAGGCTTAAGGTAAGTTACCTATTTCCAGACAAATCACAGCTGTAAATTCTTTTAGCAAATTTACCAATGCTTTTGTAAGTCACCATTACGCGTGTTTAGCATTTGATTGTTAAGATGGAAGAATAAAGAGTACAAGACACATAATTCAAAAGTTAATAGCAAAAGGAAAATTATTTTTTATGGAAAAAAAAAGTAATTTCCCACCTATCTGGCACTTCTCAGTGGTCTCTTCCACGACAACCCTCACCCCTGAGCAACAAAACCCCATTAAGTCTTAGTACATAAGGATCAAGAAAATCATCCTAGCACTCTATTCCTACTTTAGATCCAGCCCTTCAGTAAGGGCAATTGTCACCTCATACATCAAGGTTCTTTTACAAAGGATTAATGGGAAAGCTCCTTCCTTGAAGTCAAAATTCTTCTTCTGCAGCTCCATGAAGAGACAGAATGTTACTTATCACAACGTTGCCTGTTCTCCTGGGCACAACCAAAACAGCAGAAACTGTAAAAAATCTACTCATTTAAAGTGTTTGTTTATACCACAAAAAATTGTTGAAAAAAGGCAGCACCATGTATTTTTCCTCTACACTCAACACTTGGCATCCATGTCCAGTCACCAGTTTCCAGTATAAATCCCACAAGAGTTATTTTTTTCCTGCAGCGCAGAGCTGGTAGTACAATTTCACACAGCAGTTCTAATGAGGAACCACAGGCAGAAGTAAGGAACAGGGGCAGTGATATGGCACCCAATCTTTTATTCTTAAATATTAATATGTTTGGATGGGGCGGAACAAAAGCATCCCCACCAAAGATTATTATCTCTCCAGTACTGCTGTGTTCCTGTTCATAATTTGTGAACATTGTGCAACAGCAGTAACAAATACGCTACATGAAAAATTAAGAGTGCATACCAGCTTGTACTTACAGATGATATAAAAATTACTTCACCCTACTTACAATAGAACTGAAGCAGCACTAGATCTTGGGGTAGAAACAAAATTTACAATTAAGAAAAATCAATATTTATTAGATCAGTACAGGATTTTAGAACCCACAAAGTCACACCAATATAATTTTACCATGAACACAGTAGTTTAGATATTTTAAAACCTTTTAGGACACAAAATATTTGTTCCAAAAAAACATTTAGAAGAAATATTAGGTCTGAAACTGACCTTCACTCTTTCTGGTGAGTATTGTCTGAATTAAATACAGCAAGTTGAACCAAAATAATAAGTTTAATGAAAAAGATCTTAAGATAGCTTTGCTTTTGATGCCAGTGAAAATTAAATACTAATCCAAATCAATTTCAATTGCACTGGCAGTCCAATCAGTCAGTATCATTACCCTAATCAATAGTTAGATTTGAAGCATTATATGCTTCAGTTCCTGAACTACTTTTCTGCAAGTCTCAATCTGTTCTGGAGCTGACAGTGAAGCTAACATACCCTGTGCCACCAGCTCTTGCTGCTTAGGAGAACTGGCAACAGCCTTACTGTCAGGTCAAGTGTTTGTCACTTAGCTGAAAACCTCCACTTATGCAATGATAAGTTACAGTGCTTTTATGACAGTATAAAGACAGCAGGTACATTGTTACACTACACTAACAGAATGTAAATGTTCATTAATACTGGCTGTAACCTTTAAACAGAAGGGAAAAACAAAAGGTTATTAATGACATACTGATTAATTTTTTCAGAATTGTAACACCTTTGGTAATGAGATATTCCTCCATAAGGGCACTGATGTAACTTAAACCCCAATGACTAAAGAACGTATCCCTTGTAAACACTGGGAGTTTCATGTTTTGTATGGATACTTTCTTCCTTTGTGATCAGCTAACTACACCAATTGCTCTGAGCACCTGCACAGCCTCAGTCTGTTAGCACAGCAACAGCAAGCTCCTGATGTTCTGAGTATACAAAAGATAATGTGAGTCCCAGGAGTGTACATTTTAGAGAAAACAGGCTGATTACCCGATTAAGAGTGCAAGAAAAATAACACCCTACTCAAAAGACTTTAGATGAGTATAGATATATGTATCTCTTCCAGTTTCCTGGAAAAACTAATCACAGGAATGGGACCTACTTAATTGCAATGCAATAATAGGTTGCTAGAGGTTAGCAAGGTATATTTTATGAACATCAGATTAAAGTCTGGATAACTGGGTCCTCCAAAGATCTAGGGATTGTTTGTCAGAAACTTCAATACCGGGATGATCTTCCTATAGGAAGATGGAAGGAGGCAGGGGGAAGTGTGCCAGTAACACAGCGAGACCTCAAGCAAGCCTGGGCAGGGAGGAAGGAGAAGAAGTAATCTTGATTTCTTGGTAGTCCAGAATCCACTCCTGGGCACATGGAATATTTACAGAAGGTGAAACAGATCTGCAGAATGGATTGAAAGGCTAGCCAGCTTCACTGATGAAAGTGTCCTGTAGAACATTTGTATTCAAAAGTACATGCTTCAGAAGAAGGCCTCTGCCATCCACCATGTGATGTGCAATATGATACTGAACTCCAGAGTTTTATATTAGCTGATGTGGAACTAAGATCTCTAAGTCTGCTAATTCCCACACACAAGCTTCAGTTCTACAACAAACACTATAGTCCTGTGAAGAATCCCAGAGTTGAAAAACTGCCATCAGTCATCTCACTTCAGGACCAGGTTACTCTGACAAACGAAGGCTCCATGCTACACTTCAACAAAGTGCCCAAAGCATCTGAAGTCAAAGACCAGCCTTGATGATTCATGGAAGATATCCTTATTTATGGCTGGTTTGTTTATTTGGAATAAGCCAACTATGTAACATCCTTTGTTAATTAAGACTTGCATCACAGTGATATTGCCTGTATGAGGTGACCTCGGAGAAGAAGTTATTTCCAGTGATATGGATGTTGGCACTGCACCATTTCATTGCTAGAGCAATTACTGAAGCCAGAATTGGCATTCAAGTCATCATCCTGAAATTAAGGCTAAAAGCACTCAACTTCTAAATCCATGACGGACTGCCATCTCCCCTCTGCTCTGAAGCAAAGACTACCTGCTGTGGGAGAAGTGCTTGTACAGCACCAAGCATCACCAGGGGTCCAGTTCCTGCCAGCGCTGATTTATGAAAGCTGATATTGGAAAAAAATACAGCTTGAGGCAGAAAAGGAGATCACAAGACACTACAGGGGGGAAATAAAAAAGATAAAACAAAAACTTCAGGAAAGTGCCTACAGAACTGAGATATCCCAGACAAACCGCCGATTGAGGCGAGACACCAGAATGGAGAGAGTATCTGATGGTTAAACTATCATAAATTGTCCTACTTCACATCCTAGAATTGTCACTGGAGCTGAAGTGGGAAACAAATTGTTGCATCTGAACTGACAGCAAAATGCTAAAACACTCCAAAATGCAGCTGCAGGGAAGATACCAAGAGACCTCAACACATCCCCTGAGTCTCTGAAGACGCACAAAACTTTCCTTATATTACTAACAAATTACTCATCACAAAAGAAAGCTCTAGACAGGAATTCCTTTTCTTGGTAGGCCAGCGCTCTGTAATCAAGAAGTACAGCAAGTGAAATGCAGCAGCCCATAAGGTCGCCCCTGCTGTACTTAATGCAGTCTGTTAGAAGCACAGCTATAAGTTTCCTTACCAGAAAACAATTTTTTTTTTTTTTCCCCTCTTGAAATCAGAGAAGAGGATCAGGAACCTTTTGAGCTCATGTTCACAATATCAGTATCAGATAACCCGTTGGTTATACAGTGTGAAGCCTGGAGCAGCACCAGGAACACCTGCTCAATAAGCAACCCTCATCTA
The DNA here is from genome assembly GCA_026283785.1 of Coracopsis vasa. Taxonomy (NCBI): domain Eukaryota; kingdom Metazoa; phylum Chordata; class Aves; order Psittaciformes; family Psittacidae; genus Coracopsis; species Coracopsis vasa. The sequence goes on along the minus strand of JANHGB010031948.1, from coordinate 10,501 downwards.
AACAATACAAACAGAGGGCAGAAGAATAGACAGGATTTGTTGTTTACAGGCAGCAAAAGCCAGAGATGTTCAAAAAGACTGTTAAGGAAAAGTCTCAATGAAGAACTGAAGCACTGAAAGAGAGGTAACTCCTAAATGACATAAAAAGATGAACTGAAAAACATGACATGGAGTAAGATATACATCTCTTAGAGAAACATCCATCTCCTTCCATCCTAACATAAACATAATGCATTATAATTGTAAGACATATGGACTAAGGAAGGGAAGGGCATGCTTTGAGCAGAGATACAGATGTAATAGCAGCCTCTCAAGTACCTAAATATTGGCACTTGAATGGTGGACAATACGGACAAAATCTCTCAAAGACAAAACTAATTTTTTTTTTTTCCAATTAAGTGGTTTGTTGAATCACCACTGAGTTCTAGAGATCAAGTGCAACCAACATGCTCTGTTGCAATGACACTTTAAAACCTTGTATAGTCTTATAGTTCCAGCTACATAAACTGAGAATAGTGCTAACAATGCAGTGGAACACTTAAAGAGGCCAACATTGCTCAAGAAAAGTCAAAATGACAACACCTATTGTATGGCTAAAACATACTGGTTGATGTAAAACTGCACACAAAATTAAGGCCCAAACCCAGTAGTTTTTAAAAATTGTTAATTGCCAGGTTACTAAAAACAAATGCATAATGCATAAATGCGCAATTCTGTGTGCCCAGTTATAAAATGTATTTCATACCTGAGATACTCAAACTAAAGGCAAATAAAGAAAAAACACCTCTGCATTTTATTCATTAGAAACTACTGCTTCCTTCTTTGCAAACACAAGGGGAAACTTTTGCCTGTGGTATTGCACAGAACACATACCACTACAGGATGTTCATAGTTTTCTTCCTCTTTCCAGTTAACCACAAAAATCGAGCAGAGTTTTACAGAGAGGAGCTTATTTGGATGCTTGTGTGTGTGTTTAGTGTTATAAGCAAGTGATGTTTCTATTTGCTTTGGCTGACTTAGGGGGAGTAAAGGAAAAAAATGTCTACTTACAAAGAATGACCACATCTTAGCTGTGCTCAAAGAGAGCTGTCACATGGTTAGAGGAGCAGGAAATAACTTACAGTTCACTCAAAGCAGGACTAAGCAATTCTGCGGTTTTGAGCCTGATCTGAGCCTGTAGAGTTGCTGAAGCTGTATCTTCCAGTATACAGTTTCTTAATATAGCAGCTTACAAACTGGAGAGTCTGGTGCTCCCATGAGAAGCAGCGGAGGAAGGAGAAGAAGGTGGCAAGAAGCCCAAGAAATATCATACTCTGGTTTTTGCTTCCCTCTCGCTTATCCACCAAGAGTTCTTTTTTATAGCAACATTAACTTTAGGCCAGAGAGGATGAAACAGGGGAGAAATGTCTAAAGGCCATATCTCAGGCTCAAGTGCACTCTATGTATACAGCAGCAAACAGCTGGCTAGCATAGACACTCTCTCTTTCTTTGTGCAATGCTCTGTTGCATTAAAAGAATACAAATCATGTCTAGGCCAGCACTGGATGCAGATAGGACTACATGTCCCATGAGACACAAAGCTCATCAGCAAGAACAAAGCACTTGTAGAACTAGGAACTAGGGGAGTAAGGGAGCAGAGGGGATAATGGTGAGGAGGAGAGACACTTCTACCTGGAGATCTTTGTGCTGATTATGGATGCAGGAGCTGAAGGGAGAAAGGAAGAACCCATAAGCCTTTGAGGTACAACGTGAAAAAGAGGAAATAAGGGCAGGAAACTCAGTGGTTTTTTGTGGGCTTTTTTTTTTTTTAAAAAAAAAAGTGTGGTAAGAAAAGTGCAAAGAGACCCTGATGACAGCTGAGACACAAGATGCTGAGGACAGTGGCTAAATTGATTCCTAGAATATCATTACCAACTTTACAGTAATCTGCTGTATAAAAATCTGAAAGCTTTATTTTCTACATAGAAACCAAAATTAAGTCAGTAAATTACAACATAGTATGTTTTATAACAGAAGAATGTCATAAATAATCTCTTACATTTTTCCCAAACATAAAAGATATCACAACAAATTAAATTTCTCTCCTTAGCCACAAATCACATACAGATAAATCTCATTGGCTGCCACCTTGAGAGGTGAGAAAGCATTTCTAATTTAGTGCCAAATTCCCGGATTCAAATATTCGTGTTGCTTTTCAGCTAAGACAGCAAGACAAGTACTTTCGGCTAACTTTCAGGAAACACATCACAGATAAAACTTGAAGTAAACACATTTTTTAAAAGGGCTTGCAATCTTAAAGGCAAGAGTTACCTTTAAGAGTTCAAATAATGAAATAGAGTTTTCTTAGCTTTTCAAAGACGAGAAAGACACTTTTTCTTTTGTTAGGTCAGTGCTTCTCAAATTGCAGGCACAGTACCCCTACATGCAAAATACTTTTGGTGAGCACAGATATATTCCTGTACAAGATTGATGATGCATAGTGGCTAATTAACAAGGGTAGATAAAGGCAAAATAACACATTCACTTTGAACAGAAATTAGATGAATGCAGAGGAATTCTGAATGACACAAAGTTCTAAATTGGAAAATGGTCTGTGAAACCACTTCACAAAAATGGGAACACAACTCTGATCAGCAAGCCTTAACGTGATCTTTCAGTTTTAAGCTAGACACTCTGGAGAACTGCAAAATGCATTAACACTGTTTCTCAGAAAATGCAAAATTAAAAAAAAAACAACAACAAACCCCGAAACTGTCTTAGAGTGAGGATTTTAAGGATAACCAAATAAACAGTACAGGGAGAACAGTCTAACCAAGCTGGGGATACATGTATGAAAGCAAGAGTGTTAAACTGAGCTGTAATCTGCAGATCTGCCAGTACATAGTGGAGCTCTGCAGCAAGTTTCCTTGCCAGCAATGATCTTCTCCTCAGAACATTAAGTCTACAGGAACAGAGTAGTTCATGTAATGAACTTCTTCCAGAATCATATATTCTTAACACACACATATTTTAATTTGAGATGCCTAATGTGTCACATCATTCACTATGCAAACATGAAGAGGTGTCAGGAAAATTGTCTAACTCACAGGTAGCTTAAAATACACTACTGAATCTGAATTAAGCGACTGAGCAGTTTTCTAAGAAAGTGTCCCTATGATTGCTTGCATTACATCTCTTCTTCTTCCATCTGGCCCTTCTAGTACACTGCTCCCATCATGTGAAGATTACAGCACACTTCAGGACCTTCGAATTTAACTGCAACTTGTCCCTAAAGGTAAGTGCACACCTACTGTGACCATCTTATTGGTTATCCAGGCATAAACAACATGTCTGGAAGCCACAGAAGTTAGTGTGGCAGTGTACCCAGGCAAATACCTTGAGAAACAAAACTATTTTGTACTGCATCTGCACCATGTCTCAGTAGAGTGGTCTGTTTAAAACCACCATGAAGATACTCTTCTGGTTCCAGTAAATCCACTTTGTACGATTTACTGTTACAAGGAAAACAAACTGGACAAAAAAAAAAAAAATCCTTCTGTGCCCAAGTAACGCATAACACCAACCCTTCTTGAGGAAATTGTACCCTAACCTACAATAAGCAACTCTGTCTAGTACCCATGACACATTTTTGTTACTTGCTATATTTTATTATCTAGGTATTAGGTCATGAAACCATAAGTCTCCTGCACTATACCAAGTTTTATTTCTGTACTGCAAAGATTCCTCAAGAGATTCT
>JANHGB010031946.1:0-32412 GCA_026283785.1 Coracopsis vasa | reverse complement strand
CTCTTCTCCAGGCTGAACAGCCCCAACTTTCTCAGCCTGTCTTCATACGGGAGGTGCTCCAGCCCCTGATCATCCTCATGGCCCTCCTCTGGACTTGTTCCAACAGTTCCATGTCTTTTTATGTTGAGGACACCAGAACAATACTCCAAGTGAGATCTCATATTATTATAAGCTACAGCCTTGAAATTACATATCTAAGTATTTCTAGTTTATTCACCTTTGACAGATACATGACTTGGAACGGTCTCTGTACAGATTAGCTTGGCCCAATGACTTTTTTAAAAATATATTGTATGAAATTTTGACAAAAAATAACAAGATTGTCCTTTTTTTAGTGAAAATCAGATTTTTTTTCCTGATTTTTTTTTATGTGGAATTCTCCAGTATAACACATGTATTGCAGCCTTGAGCTCAGATAGAAAACTTTCATATTAGCTATAAGTTATAGGACAAGTTCTACAGTTTTCCTGGCTTGAGTAATGTAAATGAAATCATACACAGAGCAGAAATGATGGAAAGCAAATTCCACATTTCATTTATTCAGTTTGATGGGGGGATTAAGTGCTTTTAATGCCAGGTAATCGGACCCTTGCTTTTACAGAGAGTACTCAGTCTTTCTGTATGATCACAAGAAGTTCAAGGTCTAAATCTTGAAATCTTTATTCCTTATTTTGTTTTCTTCTTTGCACCATAGTAAAGTGCCACCTTTATTTTATGTCACTTGCATTTAAAAGTGGAAAAGAGGAAAGATTCAAAAATATAACGAAGGTTGCTATGCTGTTCTTTTAATGTCATTTTTTCTATCTGAAACTATCAAGACAAAATATGATTTTTAGGATTCAGATTACGCTGTAAACTACAGGAACAAACACTGTGAACACAGACTAAGTTTTACAACAGAATTTTAGAGGATGGCAAAGCCTGAGCCTTGGAGGCGATTTGTAGATCTACAGCCAGAGCAAGCACAGCCCAGCGATGCAACTGTAACATTCAAAATGAGACAGGGCAGCTTTAAGAGAGAAACAGGAAGCTGTAACTAGAATCCAGCTGAATTCTGAGCTGGGGCACTTTACCATGAGGCTGCAAATGAAGCAGATGTGCTTGCTGTGAATTTCTGCAGTATCTGGACATTTTGTACCAAAGGCAATAATACTTGCCTTCCTGTGATTGTTTTTTTCTTCTTCTTTTATTTTGCACATATTTCTCACAAAGGGAATGAAATGGAGAAGTTGAAGAAATACGTATCAGTGAAAGATGAAGATCAGTTTTATCATCAGGGAGCTGTGGAGCTGCTAGTCTTTAACTTTCTGCTCATTCTTACAATATTAACAATTTGGTTGTTTAAAAACCATCGATTCCGCTTTCTGCATGAAACTGGAGGAGCTATGCTTTATGGTGAGTATAAATTCAAGTGCCAGTTTAACATGGGACTAGTTGCATATTTATGATCAGGCATTTGAGATCAAGCGCTGACAAAGCACAGAAAATATGCTGAATGAAGTGTCATCAGCTCCATAACTGTACAGTAAAATAATAACATAACAGCATCTCTCGTAAAGTAGCTAGAGGCTGACTTTTTAAGACAGTGACTATCATGAGCTGTCTGTCTTCATGATGTGCGTGTTATGTTCCTCTATGGGCAGACAGCCCACTTCAGAAGTTAGGAAGTTTACTGTTTTCAAACAGGTTTGACACTTTGGGAGTTAAGGAGTTTACTGTTTTCAAAAGAATGAAATGCCCTCAGTGAAAGAGACTATATAATTTGCTTATTTTCTGTGTTTGTTTTGTATAACATATAAAGGTGTTAGACTGAGGAGCCTTGTGGATACACACGCGTTGTCTGATAGACGATCTTGAGATTTTTCTTATGCCTTTTCCCTGTGCCTTTGAAAGACACACCACGAAGAATGCCTCACTCAAATCTCTGAATGCTGTCGTTGTACTGTAATTTCAGTTTCCCTTTCTAGTTATAATCTTCTTTAATGAAGTTTTGCAATATTGTGTATCATTTTCATGTAGAACTTTCTGCATTGTCCACTGATAAAAGTACTTACTAATTTAATAATGGCATACACTTACATGTATAGTGATTTTTCTTGTCATTCTCTCTCTACTGTTGTTTCACTTTGAGAAAAGTTCATGACTGCCATTTCTTTTGCCAGAGAAGAGGGTAACACTGTCAAAATAGAACATATAAATCAACAGCGCAGTTATTCCATATCTAAATGTCAACCTGTTTTGATTCAAAGTTATTCTATGCACATCATATACCCTAACAGTGTATTACCCAAAACTGGTTTTGTTAAGGTTACATGTTCTGAAGAGTATTTGTTTATCATGGCACACCTATAGAGGTTCAGCTGCAGGCCTGCTACAGAACAGTCAACCAACCCCTGCATTTTGAGAGAAAGTTTCATTGTTCTTTCTATATCAAACATTTCAAGATCATTTCCGTTCCATAGAAGGTCTGTAGCTGAAGATTAGTTTTCCTTGCATCCCCTTCAAACTATTTTGTTAGATAAATTAACTGTGTGAAATTCAAGAACACAGGCCATTTCACCATCTTAGTTCATTTACTATCTTCACAAGTGACTTGATACCTTGAAGGAAAGCAAGTAAACAAGAAATTCTTGTATTAAGCCAGTCACTGAGCCCCTAACACTGGTTCTGTGGGATCTCTCATTTCTCATCTGCCTTGCATGTATTTTAAAGTTGTGAAAAAGTATGTATTTGATCATATACCAATTTTGTAATCTTGAAGTTGTTGCACATAGAAAACATGCTTCAACTGAATCAGTTGAGACAGAACTACACATCACACAATGCTTAAACACAATGGTTTTCATTCTCCAACATCGCCTAGATTATTGTTTATCAGTTTTACAGGTTACAAGCTATAGAGCACAGCTGAAATTGCATTTGCTTGTTTCATTTCTATTAGCATCTCTCAAAAGATAAACCATTAAACATTGGGCAATATATTCATTATGATTGGCTTGTAAGTTGCAATAAAGTTTTTCTAATTACAAGGGTGACTCTTCTATACCACCTTCCTTTACACTTTTGCACTGTTTCCTATGTGTGGCTGGCGACATTTGTTGAAGATTTAGACAAAAGCCTATCAAAATAAAAATTAAATATAGGGGAAATCAAAATTACACAAATAAATCAGTATTTAATTAGAATTTTGTCTGTCTTTCAGTTGTTTTGCTGCCTGTCCAGACCATAATCTGCACTTCATGAGGCTAAACAGCTCATTATATTCTTTTGATCAGTTAAGAGATTAGTGCTTCAGCAGGGCAGAGCTTTTGAATTATTAAAACATTCATGAACAAAGGAAACATTCCTCATGATCGTAAATAAACTATCTATTTAGTCTTGCAATATTTATGGCAACCTTCAAACAGGGGAAAAAAGCTGATTCTTAGGATTCAAAAAGCTGATTATGTCCTTTTTATACTTGGAAATTTTGGTGTGGTTAGCATTGTGGAATAGCAATGATGAAAAGAAAGTGGAATTTCAGAGGTCATGATAGAGGTGTCCCATCAACAGGCAGCAATTCTGGAAGAAAATCTTCATGGCACCAAGCACTGACAGTGAGCTAAATCCTGCCCTCAGTTTTTACCTTCGTTACCAGAACAATTCTGATTTATACCTGTTGTGTACAAACCAGAGGTCTCTGCCCTACAGTTTACTTTACTCCAGCCCATTGAGCTATTTCCTACATGCATGAATAGCAGCACAAAAACCCAATAATTTTGCTTCAGGTGTCAGAATATGGCCATTTATTTGCAGACTCTGTCCCACAGTATGATGCATGGCTCTGTATCCCTTATCAGGACAGTGTGCCATTAGGCGTATAGCAGTGCAAAGGGTAGAGAAAGAGAAGCAGGAGGAAGATCGGGGGGGAAAAATTCAGACACCACAGAAGTACAAAAACAGGAAGAAGTTTTGCAGTTACTGCAAAGTGCTGAACAGCCACAAACTGAACACTAAGAACAGCCTGATAGAAAGTTCTATTTAAAGTCTAGAACAAAGAAAAGGTCTGTTTTTTCACCGGGGGGAGAGGGAGGAGGAGGGTGAGTTTACACAAGCTTTGTAGTAAATTAATTTTTAGGCTGAATATTTCTAGCTGGAAAAAGCCTTACTGGAAAACTGTCCACTTAGAAACTTTAAATTACATTTAAAAACTGAGACTTTAATTTTTTTAATCAAAGAAATGGTGTAACTACATAACTGAATATAATTATATTTAAGTTCAAAAATTTTCTGCAGTTGTAAGGAAAAGAACAAAAGCATTTAGCATAGCCCAGAATTAATTCAACAGGAACTCCACGTTATTTCACAAATGAAAACCCCATCTGTGTACATATATATATGTATACATATATTTCAAGGCACTCATCTTGAAAGTATTTAAACACACACACTGGTTTGTTTTGAAACCAAACTGAAAAGTTACAACAATTAAGAAAAATACACACTTACCTCGTTGTTCATTCAGTCTTTGATTTTCCAGTCTCTCCAAAAACAAGTTTCCCTGAACACTTTACCTTGCTTTGACAAACAGGCCCAAAATAGTCAACTCTACTTACTTCCCAATTTCTGTATATTATAAGGAGGCAGGTGGATATAAAAGAGTAACTTTGTGCCACCCAGAAAGGGAGTAGCATCCTTTATATACGTTATCAGCACAATTTGCTATACAACAGTGTAGTCAGAATTAGTGTGGTAGATTATCTACACAAGCAGTAATGAAAACTGAATGCCACTTATCTCAGGTAAGAGTAGGTAGCCTCTCTTTCAACACCAGGCCCCAGAAAATGGCCTTAAGACTAGACAATAAAAGACTTCAGTGTCTTTTAGCCAGCTGCTACAGGACCTGGTATCGTTAGATACCTCAGTCATAAAACGTTAGATGCCAAATTCCCCATATAAAACTTAAGTCATGGCCCTCCACATTAGTGCGGGAATAACCCAGAGCTAACACACCAAAAAACTGGGTTTGAGCATCCAGATTTCTCACCCTCCCCAGAATTTAGGTATCAGGGCTACATACAGGTGCCACCAGTTACCTCTGATTAGGAGGCTAGTCCTCCAACAGGCAGCCAGAAAGAAACTTTAACAGAATCATAAACAACAAAAAACCCCAAACCTCACTGCCAATCAATCCACCAACACAACACCCATTTTTGAGGCTGATTGAAGGGTGTACCTGCCTTCAAAGTTTTGCTCTGTGGGACTACTTGATCAGACTGGAGTGAAAACATTAGGAGGATGAATGACAGAACACAGCCATTGTAGCACTCACAAGAAATGGCTTTGTGTTGTAATGCTTAGCGATCCTTCTGGAAGTTTTGAGAGGATTGGAAGGGTGGGATTGAAGGTCTACCACTCTATCTTTTTTCCTTCCTCCAATTGTTCATCTCCTAGCAGGTGGGCAGTGTGAATGCTGACTCAGAGTAGCGCTTCTGCAGCCTCTTCTGAGGATCCCATGCAGCATGTTTGGAAGTGAGGAACAGTCAGGGTTCTTGATTCAACTTTTGTGGAGGTCTCTAATGATTAGGCAATATGATTCTTACACCTTCTAAATCCATTATGCCTCTTGTGAAATAATTGTAGTTTCCTTCTGATTGTGTGTTTTGGGAAGCCCTAATTCTCAAAGGCAGCAATGGATGTAACAAGTCGCAGAAAGAGGAATCTCCAGCCTCCAGTAAAAGAGTACTTCATTGTCTTCCTGACTACAACATTCATGATGAAGAAAGATTGTCAGGATTCAGAGGAAGGTGTGGGAAAATCATGATCAAGGCAGAAACTGACATTATGTAGTGGGCAGGTGAAGAGAGGAATAACATTCTTGAGGCAAAGAAAGAAATCTGGAAGAAATTCTAAAATGTTTGGGGAAATCAAGTAAAAGCTAAAACTGCATCCCTGAGTGTTGTTATGAAGGAAGGCATCTAACAGCTGACTAGAAAAAATCCTGGTTAAAGAGCAGTCCTGTTTAGCTGAGGAGTTTGGAATGAGTGACTTAAGAAATCCCTTCCAACACTCTATGATTAAGGATTTTATCCTGCTTCCACTGAAGAAGCTGGAAAACCTGCACTGCCTTCCATTGAAACGTGGCTGAGCTCTAGTTAGAGTGAGATTTTGCTGCAAGATCTTACTTCAAGGGGTGATTGAGACTTCTTTAAAGAAATCTGCAACGTTAGTTACACCCTTTTCTGTTTCAATGCTGCACCTAACTAAATGTGCTGAAAACATGAATTAAATGAAGCCTTGGTACTAGTTTTGAAGGACAATGTGTTAAGTAAGGGGAAGCTGAGCTGAAAACATTTGTAATCAGATTTGGACTCCTAGAATACAAGAGAGGTGCTCTACTCTGTGCTAGTACACTCAAGTTTTGCCTTGCATCAGAGTTTGCATTTATAATTACCTACAACCTTAACTGATGTAATACTATTTGAAATTCTTTATTTCTGCTAACCAGTTCCTTGGAATAATACCTATGTGTGATATCAAGTAGTGGATGTAGCTCCCTTTCTGATTCACGTTCAGGGATTTTTAACTGCCAAATTCCTAGACTTCCATGGCAAAGCTAGGCTTTCTATGCATGCCACTATGAAATCGGAACTATCTGTACTATTTGTACAGAAGGTATGTTTTTACATACCAAAGTCCATAGAACTTTGTGAGAAAATGTTCATGTTTAATTTTTCTGCCACAAAACCCTGGTTGCAAGGAAATTAGAAAACATTAGTTTGGGTTTTTTTTTTCATAGTACAGACATCCAAATGACATTTCCCAATTTATTTTTTTCTCTTGAACTATAAAAACTGTTCCAGAAGATACATTACAAAAGCCTGACTTCAGTTTGGAAGGGGGAGTAGGGGAACAGAAAGTACATTACACACCTATTTAAAAATAAATTACTTCTATTAGAATATGATCTAGGCTCCTGAATTCCACCACAAAAGCAATGTTATATAATGATCTAAAGCAGAAAGTGCATTCCATAAATGATACACCTACTAAAATATTAAATGCACTCTTCCCATGTTTTTAACTCACTGGGGGTTTTATATAGGGTGGTTGGCACATTTATTATTACTGAAGGAAAAATACAATCCCATCACTTATATTGACTCTTGCGATATAGTTTAGTGATAGCAGTTGTCTTTGAATCTTTCATAGAGCATTTGAGAAGACTCTGATTCGGCCCATCATTATGGATCCCATCCACATTTTGTTCAAATTTAATACATTATAGAGATTCCTTGAGAGCTGCAAGGACCTCAAAGCCTCATTGATGCCTTGAGAATATAGATTGTTAGAATCTTCTCTAATTTAATTTCTCCAATTTGTATATGCTGCTGGATACTCTCACAATTTCCTTATACTTTCACTATCATTTCATGTCTGGAGTCCATCAGAGGATAAGATATAAATCTAGGAGAAGAAAACCCAAAAGGCAAACTGGAGTTCCTGTTGCAAATCTCAGTCAGTGTTGTTCTTTATTTCTATACAGCTACCATGATTATATTTTTGAAAGACTCCCTTTCTGCAAATGGATTTATTTGTACTCAAGAGCTGTCTTGCAGGACTAGGATCTACAGTATTTGCATTTGTTTCCATTCCAGAAGATTCCTACAGAGGCATCTTGAGACTACAGCTGAATATCACAGCTGGGATATCTTCTCAGAATACAGAACAGCCCTCTATTCCTAATCTAAACTTGACACTACAGGTTCAGATAATTTACCCATGAACAATTCAATGCAATTGCATTACTATAACTGAGAATACTTGTTTTCATTTTTAAAACAATCAAACAGAATTTGGTTCAAAGTATATGCTGTACTAGCCAATATGATACACATCCAAGAAATCTCAGAATGAGAAAATTAAAGATGTGGTTCTTCTAAGGAAATCTAATGAAAATAAGATGAAAACCCTGACTGTTTTAACTAATTAATGGTTTCCTGGGTTCTGACTCATGATTTTGGACATCTAGGGGTGACCATTGTAGAAGTCATATTTTATAGTAGCACATGCAATGCTTGCTCCCCTTTTCCCGTATATGCTTTCCCCTAAGATTTTGAGGAATTGTGTCTTTTACTACAGCTAGATTTATTGCCTGATTTTTTTGCGCAAATGCTGCATAGCTTAAGAAAATGGCCTTGGGATTTTCTACTGCTTATCTAAACTTTACGGTTCAAAGAAACCACCCATACTAAACAATCGATACAAACCAAGCACAAATGCTTATGCATACTAACCAAGCAATACAGCTGTTACTCTCTTGTAGCATCAGTCCAGGAAGCTACAAACTTGCCCTACATGTATGATAGAAATCAGAGAGACTCTGTTATGCAAAAATGTGACAATAACAAAGACATCCTACTTATCTCTCTAGGCCTTTATGATCACTTTTATCACCGTGGCATCTCATTGCTGGATAAACCTTAAACTTTGGCATAATATTTTTCAGATGCTTATCAGCTATTTCCTGTAATTCAATTTTTTTTTATCCCTCATTAGTAAGTTTATCTATCTAGATGTTTAGATGTCTTCTACCAATCTGAGTATTCTTAGCATTTGATGAATGTGTTCACAAATAGTAGCTGTAAAGCTGTTCATCATACATGGGACTTATAGGAGATAAAATAAACATGGAAATTGAATTTGAAGCCAAATCCAAGTGTCTGAGGGTGGAAATAACTTCAGCAAGCTCCCACTAGAGCCAATAGAAAGACGCATACCTTCCAGAGGGCAAGTGCAGAAATGTATTTTCGTTTCAGTTAACTGTAAAGGGAGCCAAAGTGCCTGTCTTAGATAAGAGTCCTATACTGTAGATAATCAAATCAATTAATCCCAATCTTAATCTTCCTGTCCTTCTCCCTGCTTTTATTTTCCCATGTTTATACAGTCTCAAAAATATACAGCCTGCTACAGAAAGCAGAATGTGCTTGAGGGGAGTGTGTTAGTTTTGCCCTCGTGAATGAAGTTTGTAAAATCATCAAAACCAAAGCTGATTTTTATATGCTCAGTACAACACATTAGTTATGCAGGCATAGCCCTTCTCTAAATATCTATTGAAAATTAAGTGAATGAGCAACTCAGTTAACTATATCAGACTGATTCCAGCAAGTGGGTTACAAAAATAGGAGCACAACTGAGCATATGTCAAACTAACATCTGTATTCTAATGAAATTACCAATTTGGAAGAATGTTTTATGGTCATCCATGAAGTGTGGAGTGAGGTGTACCTCTTTGAAGGTGGCAACACTGAGAAGGTGGTGTCCTGGCTTTAATAGAGTTCTTTTTTGTCTTGATCAGTAATTGTGTAACATCAGATACTTGAAATTACCTGAATCTCTTTGGGTTTGTTCTTTTTTTATTCTCCAGGTCTTGTAATGGGGTTAATTATACAATATGCAACAAAAGCATCAGATGTTGAAAGTGGAACTGTTTATGAATGTGAAAAGCTGAAATCTGAGCGAACCACTCTACTTATTAATATAACTAACCAGGTCTATGAATATCAATACAAAAGAGAGATCAGCCACCACAATGTCAATGGTCACCAGGGCAATGCAATGCTTCAAAAGGTAAAACCTATATTATTTTTGTTCTAAACTGTGTAAGATATTTATCTACACCTGTGAGAGAGGAAAACAAGTTTCAAGCTAAAATGCAACAGAGAGAGAGAGGCTATTCTATATTTAGAGTGAGAAGGGTGAGGAAAGAGAACAGGAAAGGAAATAAGGTGCCATAGAAACCTACCCATCATTTAGCATACAACTGACTGTCTGCTTGCCAGAATAGTTGGCTGAACTCTTTCAGTTGACAGTCCCACTACTGCAGACAACCGAGTTCACTTGCAGATGCAGCTGTTACCTTGGATTTGTTGCCATTAAAACATTTTAAACACTACTGATACCTTAATTTGTCCTCTGTCTTAAAAATGACTTCATCTGGCAGCACATTGCAAGGGAAGATTGCCTCCTGTATACAGCAGAAGTAACTGCAAACTTTAAACACCTTACAAAACACAAACTTGTATATATGTAAAGCTCCACAGATAAGTGGGGGATTTTATAACATTTAAATGCTTTACAGCATTCTCATACATTCATTCATTACTGCATCGTCCTCAGCAGGGATTTCACTGCCTATGCCCCCGGCATGAGAAGATAGCATTGGGGAAATTTATGCTGGATGCAAAAAGGGAAGTGTGGGAGGTAGTCTACAGTCTTTTGCATGTCATGGCATTTTCTGTTTTCAGTATATAACAATTCAAATAGTTCACTTTGTAGTTATATTATTTTCCCACCCTTGCAATATTTACTTCTTGTAACATTCACTTTCTTTTAAAATACCATCAATTTAAAGAATTCAGAGTGCAGAGGGACTATTTAAAACATGGATTTTATGCTCAAAGACATCATATATTCATACGAAGCTTCTAACCAGTGTTTTTTTACAATATTGGAATATATTATTTTCCTTTTTCCCAAGTACTAGTGTTTATCTAGCACAGTAATGCATGTCCCTGTGTATTATAGTGGTTATCATTATAAAAACTTTTAAGTTAAGCTTAGAATGTACACTGGGGGACTCAGCAGAATTAGGGTTTAACCATCTGCTCAAATCCCTTGCTGAGGAAGCACTGTCGTGTGCCTGTCTGGCCTTATTGCGAGGCTCTTGGCATTCTCAGAAAGAACTAAGCTGTCAAGGACTATTAGAACACTATTAGAGCTGTGGTGGCTGGAGACAGGAAAACGCTGTGGCAGTCAGACTCCTCAGGTTTTGCTGATTCTTCATCCTTTTTCCTGTTAGATGGTTGCAAGAGGTTTGTACTAGTCAAAGTGTGTGTTTAGTTTCCAAGGCACAGGTACTAATTCATGACATTTAAATGTCTTCATCAGACCTGGTGTACTGAATCTGACTTGTATTACGAGAAAGGAGCACTAAATTGCCCAGAAAGTTGCTCTTGCCCTTACAAGGAATTGCCCAATCTTCTCAACTGTGAATTGTGGGTTTCTCTGTGTCACTGGAGAGGCCTCAGCCTGCCTGGATTTTCACTCATTTTTCCTTTACAATTATCTTGCAAATGCTTTCTTAAAAAGAAAATACATAAAAAAGGAAAGAGGGAGGAACACAGCAGTGTTTAGGAGACAATAACAAAGCCTGGCAGCCTTCCTGGCTGGCAAAAGCACTAGCATAAAAACCAGAAAACACGGTGACACCATGCTCTGGTTTTTGTGCAACTGTAATTCCCTTCTGACCTCCGTTTAAGAGTTTACAAAGTGCATTTATCAGGAAGAACAGTCTGTGCCATGCCTTACAAGTGTGTATTCTTTGGAACACAGTTTTGAATCATAAAACATGTAGTCAGGATTTCTGATGCCTGTGGAAAAAATATTTTAACATATTTGCTGAATTAATTCCAAAATTAACAGTTGAGGCTGTTAGTTCACAAGTGAAGAAAATCCTTTTTCTGACATGCTTTCAATGAAGCTACCAGCATAGCTAAAATTGCTGGCACATTATTTGCCAGCTATTTTTTTCAACTTTATAAATTCAAAGTCAGCAGAATGGAACAAAAGGCTGAGCTCTCACTTCCTGTTTATCAAATCAAGCTATCTGCTAGTAAGAAGACAGAAGTGATTTTGTAGGCAAGTCTTACTCTTTTGAAGCTAAATAATTCATCTGGAATACTTAAATAGCCTTTAAATATCACTTTATCTGAACAAAGGAGCTGCAAGCCTTTGTGTTAATTACATCTTGTCTCTTTTAAAAGTACTGGCACAATGTAGCCCACTGACAGAACAGTCTACAGTACACATGGTTATTAAAATATGTTTTTCTCCAGAAATACTGGGATTTGAAACAGGATTCTGTTTTACTGGAAGCTATTTGTAATGACTTGGAGTGACTGAGTATTGTCCTTGGTCTCTCCCTGTGCCTGAAGTTGAAGGCAAACATGAACATTGTACCAAGAACAGCTGGAATAAGAACTTTTTGCTTTGCCTAACACCATCCTTATTCTAGCATTACTTTAAACTTTTTAATGGGTATTTTATAAAGTGTTTCTGGCTGTTGTAGAAAAAAAAAGTGTTTCACATGGATGGGTTTGTCATTACACGGGCATATGAGTGTAATAAGCTGTGTAACAGAGGATGAAGTGGTACCTGCTCCTGTGCCAGCCAGTGGCTTGGAACAGGAACCATGAAGAGACTAACCTGGTAGCATACCTTCAGTTCTGAAAGCAAGTAGCACCTTAGCAATGTCTGTAGAAAATCCTGTTAGTCTTGGCATGGCCAAAGCTAGTCCTTAGCTTATTAAGAACATAAGGAATCCTCATTCACCTACAAAACAGATACATGATTTGTAGGCAATAGGACAGCGTCAGTGCCTCTCAGGTTTCATAACACACTGATATACTGGATGTTCAGTAACACAGACATAGATAACTGTCACCAGAAACAAATTCCAGTTTCATTTCCATGACAATATGACTTAAAATGTCAGCACACATCGAAATAGAAAAACCAGGAAGTACCTGAGGATGTTACTGGTAAAATAGTTGAACTGGTAATAATTAAGGCCATCACAAAACCCTCAAATCAAAATCTGGAAGAAAAGGCTTATATTTTACAAGATGTGTTACAATGGAAATGATGCTAGAGAAGCAGTCAGCAGATTTACTGAGAAACTTGAGGACACAGAAACGTGTGCTGGCAGGTTTCATAATTGTATAATCAGCAGAACTGATTATACAATTATAGTTTAACAAGTTACGTTGCATCCTGATAAGAAGTTACAATTAAAACCTATTCTGTCAAATTAAATGCTACTTTGTTTGTCCTTACCTTCTCTTTCGTCCTTTCTGGCAGATGACATTTGATCCTTCCATCTTCTTCAATATTTTGCTGCCACCCATTATATTTCATGCTGGATATAGTTTAAAGAAGGTATGTGTCTCTTTGTTACCAATGTGACTGAATGTGTCTGCTACTGTCTAGATCTAACAGGCCAATGACAGAGAAAAGAGTCAGTTAACAATTACATTGCATGGGAAGAACTTGACAGGAATGGAAGAAAATGAAAGATGCCCAGACCTCATTCTTCTCCCTTTCTGCACCTTTACAAAGATTTGACTGTACAATTCAGCATTCCTCTTTTCAGAAGAAACCACTTTGAATCTGGTGACACTGCATGTAGGCAGCAGCCTACCTGTGTTTTATATACTGCATGCTCAGGGCTTTGTTTGTTCAAGGGATGGGGTTATGATAGTATTTGCATCAGATACTTTCAATGTGAACTTCTGTTATGATCCTGAAGCATTTGACCAGATACATAAAAGAGAAAATTTTGATGGCATTCCACCAGGCAAAAAATTAATCATCTTAAATTGTATTTCCAAAACACAAGATGTAGCCTGTATTGTTTCATCTTATGATTGAGATATGGGTTGTAACAAGTGTCACTTCCAGCTGCAGTGTTTCAGCTTGGTCTGAATGTTCTTTTATTGACCGTATTACAAAGCACTTTTTTCAAACTTTCCTCCCCAGAGGCATTTTTTTCGTAACTTAGGATCAATTTTAACCTACGCCTTTTTGGGAACTGCCATCTCCTGCATCATCATAGGGTAAGTGAATGCCTTCTGCTATTACTGCTGAAGTCATTATTAGTGCTTGGTGTTTTTCTCAGTTAAAAACTAAATTGTAAAAAGAATTGTGAACCCTGTATGGTCAATATACTTCACAACTTGTATAAAAGATAAAGTAATTCCTTACCAGGGAATGCTGAGATAGAAAAGGCTACTGTATAGTAAGAACTGTCCAGGGCATTCAGGAAATTGTGTCCTTCATTTCTGGTCTGTGATTGATGAAAGCGTGAACTGCTTTCTACAACCCTGTAGCTCTAACCAGCAGTCCTAAGAAATAGAACCATTCTCTTAATTGAAATTCCGTGCTTCTAACCAGAATTCTTTCCAGAGGACATCAGACATCTAACATTAAAGAAGGACTTTAAATCTCAGAAGGGGGAGGAACAGATACCTAGTGGCTTATACATAAAATAACTGGAGCAATAGTCAAAGGCTAAGTGAAACTTTTTAGTTAAAGATCACACCAAAAGCCTCAGTCTGGTATTCTGTGTGAATGTAGCCTAGATATGACTAAATGGATTCAGCAGAAAAAAAAAAGGAAAAAAACAGAGGTGCAAAAAATCATGGTTTATTTCTATACCTCCTTAGTGAAAAGTTTCTAATTTTCTTCCAAACTTTGCCTCATTAAAGAAAAGATTTGCTAGTCAGAGATGGATCGTATGTTTCCAGGCTCACATGATATGAAACTTCTTTTCGTCTGTTTGGTTAGCTCAGTCAAAATTAAGCAAACCATTTAAAATCCTTTTGGATCTTAAAAGTGCATGTTTTTCACACAATTTATTGATATCACTTCAGCTCTCATTTTCTGGGAAAATTCCTGATGCAGGTAAAAATGAATGACCAGGGTTGGATTCTGCAGTGAGTGAGTGTCTGTGCCTGCACAAAACCTGACTGAGAAAAGCAGTGCACTGTTCACTGCTTAACCATAGCATCATTAGGCATTCCATGGCATTTCTGTGCTATGGAGTGGTGCAGAGACATCTGAGCTAGCTGAGTCTCTATGGTATGTGGAGGTGATGGAGAGGTGCTGCATATAAAAGTCTTGCTGAGAGGCCTTGATCTTGCTGGGATTTGTGCAAAGTCAAAATAAGAAGTAGTCACGGATCTTTCTGGTATTCAGGTTTCAGAGTAGGAAATACACTGCATCTTGTAGGACTTGTTTGAGGTCCTGGGGTGTAGAACATGAAATGTAAAATTTATATCTCTGCATGGTATGGAAAGATTTATGGAAATGTGTCAGGTTTTGTGAGGGTGCTTGAATTTAAAACTGATCAAAATTCCATACCTATGAACAGCACTGTCAAATTATAGAAGCAATTAATTTTATATTTCTGTCCTTTCCCTTTCTTTATAATGGATCTACAAGTAAAGATATATGTGCTGCCAGATATAAGCTCCTTGCTGGCATCATTATGAGATGGAACTTTCTGCTTTAATGTAATTTTGATAATAGTAAAACACATGACTAACCTGATTTTAAACCTGTTCATACATGGGTATGTCATAATATATATCTTGACATCCTAGATTCCTAATAATCAAGTAGCTTAATAAACATAATGTACCTGAGGCACGGTGGCTATTAAATGTTCTGCAAGCTATGACTCCAAATATCATGAAGTTTTAGACTCCACAATGAAAAGCAACATTCAAAGTATGATCACCTGTGCTGACATACAAAGGAGTGTTAAGCTCTCTATGTGGCTGTTTCACCTTCTTGTGAGAAAAACTGCTGAACACCTATGGACCAAAGTAGGAAGAACACCTTTGATTTCAGACACAAATCCGTAACTCCAGGAGACAATGTGCCATGTATCTCACTAACTGGAGAGGAAAAGCTTAATCTTGCTTTCCTTTCTGAAATTCTGCTTTCCTTGAGAAATGTCACCTCATCTTCTCACCTCTGCTATTGCTTGCTCTCCTCTCTGGAGAAGGATGTGAGGCAGAAAGCTCTGGATCTTGAGGATCTGCCTTTTCTCATGGGAACGGGCACGGAATTTTAGAGACCCAGAATGGACAGGATTCCATCAAATGACATAATTAAACAACCAGAACCATTTCCTGCCCAGTTGTAGGAATTTCCCTACATTAAACCTCTTTATTCATTTCTTTGTGAGGCTCTACAGCTTGCAGTAGAGCTCCAAAAGCACTGAGCCACGTGAACGAGAAACATCAGTACCGCAGCATTGTGACTTTGGGGGGTTAATGCCTGCATATAGATCCATGAAGATCACAGCTAGGACAACTACAGCACTCATACTTTCCCCACATCTTTATTTGCAGTAACATCACAGAATCACAGAATGGTTGAGGTTGGGGGGACCACTGAGGGTCATCTAGTCCAACCTCCCTGCTCAAGCACAGTAAATAATAGAGACCTTTATATTACCCTAGCTCTTGTAGCTGCTTCTTTTCATTCCAATTTACATGGCAAATACCATCCCTAAGGTTGGAATTATAAATTCAGTAAAAAATCTACATCTTGCTAACAGTTTGAGCTGAGTGCCAGGACATTACTGAGGTAACAGTGGTTCTGGATCTCATTAGGACTCTTCCTGTGCTTCCTCTCACTTGTCTTAGCCATTGAACATTTATCTCCTGTAAGCCAATTGCTAATAGCTCTGTGAGACTGCAGAAAAGCAGTAGGGCTGTCCAGCCCTCTGATGCTCCTAAGTATGCTGACACTTCTCATTGCTCTTTGTAAATGGAAAATGCCAGAGCAGCTTTGATAAGCTTGTTAAAAGAAACATAATATTTTGAGTTTAGCCTTAATTCCAAATGATGTAATTCCTGTATCCATGTTATTTTATCTAAAACAGAATAAACGTGGATAGAATCTCCTACAGAAAGTTTCTACTAGGAACAATTCTAACTGGCAATTCAAAGTTCAAGCCCATATTCAGGGATAAAGATTGCAAGGAAACCCTAAGGTAGAGGAGTATGCACTGAGCAGCACTGGGCCTTGTACTGTGTTCCATACAAACCCACAACCCCCACTGAAATTACTGTAGAGAAGGCAGTGTTACATTCAGAATAGGGCTTATGTGAATCATAGAATCATAGAAGGGTTTGAGTTGGAAGGGATCTTAAAGATCATCCAGTTCCAACTTCGCTGCCATAAGCAGGGACACCTTCCACTAGATCAGGTTGCTCTGTCCAATACAGTGGCTTAGACTCTGTGTACCTGCAGTATTTAACTGGCACGGTGCTCTTCCTGCCCAAGTGAATTACAAAGCATCCTATTGTGAGCTCCTCCTGTGGGGCTGGCTGCACTGGCAGGGTACAGCCTGTAACAAAGAAGCAGCAAAATGCTCTTTGTAAACACACGGAAAGTACCATTAATAAAGAACAGAAACATCATTTGGATTTTTGCAAACTTAGGGTGCTAAATAGTTACCATGGAACACACTGATACAATGGTGCCTGTATCCACTTTGTAAATCTTTGCTATTGTGTGAAAGGCTGTCTTCTAGCATCAAGAAAGAGGAGCTACATGGAATTTGAGTGAAAAGGCTAGAATCAGATATTCCCACTGAGGGCAGGGTAGGAAGGAGAAGAGAGATTGCCGGGTTTTTAGTGAAGGCAGTGCTGAAATGTAATTGCTTTCAACTGCTCTAAGGAATGCTTGCCCATGTTAGCTGTAATACTGTCCTCAGCCACTCAACACAGATGCAAGTTAATTCCCAAGCTCTCCCAAACAGGCCAAATTATGCCCTTTGCACCAAGTCTGACTAGCAAGGATCCATGCAGAGAGATCCCATGAGGGCAAGGAGAAATTCCCCCACTCCAAGCTGTATCAACTTTGCAGAATTGGTGAATTTGTCCCCTTCGTGCTGACACTGGGTCTGCACAGTATAAGATCATATGAGACCCAATATCTCAACATATCTTTTCTCTGCAGTGCTTCCAGCTTCTTGTCTCCTGAAGATGATCAGTAAGACAGCTCTTTATTCCTAAGAGAAATCATACAGCTTAAGTCTCCCTGAGGGTTTCTCTGACACAGGGTGTAGCAGACTTGTGCTGTAGCAGACTACTTGAGCTTCATAGACTCAGAGAACAATTTAGGTTGGAAGCAGTGCCTGGATGCCTGCAGTCCAACCTGCTAATAAACGCATTACTGGCTTCAAATTTAAATCCGGCTGCTCAGGGCCCTGTCCAGCCAAGTTCTGAATATTTCCAAGAATGCAAATTCCACTGGCTCTCTGGGAAACCTGTTCCAGTCTTAACCACCCTCACTAGAAAGACTGTTTCTTTATATATCTGATTAGAATTTCCCTTGCTTCACTTTGTAACTATTTCTCCCATCCTTTCAGTATGCACCCCTCATACAGATAAGGTGCCTTCACCTTCTCTATAACCACCTATTACCAGAAGACAATATTTAGCTCCCATCCTAGACACAAGAGAAAGCTAAGCTGCTTCTTTCCAGGCTGAAATAACTCGACCCTTCATCCCTTCTCATACACCATGCCTACAGCCTCCTAATTGTCTTGGTGGTTCACAGCTGGACTGTCTCCTGTCACGTGGGTGTGATACACCCTGGTATAACCATACGAAGATTTAGGTCTCTCAGCAATATTCAGACATTCTGAAGGTTAGGGGACAAATTCCTTGCACTGGCACACCATTTAAACAGACTATTAGGATTCATCATTTTTTAGTAGAAAAGAGTCTTTTGAAACAAAAAATGAAAAAGAAAGGTGTGACTCTGTGTGTGTGTGTGTGCGTGTGTGTGTGTGCGTGTGTGTGTGTGTGTGTGTGTGTGTGTAGGTGTATTTGTTTCCTCTTGAAAAGTTAGCTTATTTTACAACATCCTTCTCAACAACAGGTAGCTGCTCTGGCCTCATAGAAATATGAGACTGGACTGATGTACTGACATATTATCAGTAGACACAGTTCCTATCTCTCATCAAGCATGTGGCAGTGCACACCCGAGAGGTTCAGCATGCAGTAGTTACATTTACTGAGAACTGCATGGCTGGGGAATTTTATTTATTATTACTTTTGTTTTAAATAGGTATTTTGGTAGTTGGGCAAATGCTAGATGTATGTTTAGTTAGCTTGCGTGTGTGTTCTATATTACTTTCTGACTGAAGCCTAATGGGTTATACAAATGGGGTCTGCTGATGTGAAACAGTATTGACTTTATAATCCGAATATTCTTTCTCATCTGAGGGCTATGGATAGACTTTACAGTTTGGAACTAAATACTTGTAGCTATGTACTTTAGCAGAGCAAAACCAAATGTTGTTTGGCTTGCATCTACTGTACAGTGATATGGGATTCCTCTGGGTTTTGGAAACTGTTTCTGCAAGGAAAAATGGGGCCAGGTTTAGGGTAACAGAAAAAAGTCTTCTCTTTGTTAGAGAGCTCTCCACAAACTAAGCAAATACCTTCACAAGGATTATCTGCTACTACACCAACTGAGCTCTTGCCTTCCCAGATGATCATTTTCGTATTAATTCAGAATTAGTTCACATACAAGGAAGTAGTATTTTTTTTCTAATTAAAATATTGTTTTCTACCACATGTTCCCATGACACAAAAAACACCGGGCCCATCTTTTCTCCACGTACCACCTGTAAACAGCAAATGCTTACCCTGCCTACAGGCAGGAATAAAAGCTTTATTTGCGTACAAACAGAAAGTGGTAAGGGGGAATGTTACAGTATCTTGATGCTGTAAAGATTAACTGAGAGAGAAAGAGGGAAATACTGTATATAGACCACTTGTGTTCCTCAGTGATAAAACCCTTTGAACATCAGCTGCCTGGCTTTAATAATTTCTATTAATCTTTTGAAGCCAGATATTGAACCTGTGACTGGAAATAAAGTCAAAATCAGTAAGCAGACATTCATTTGAATGCCATATAACGTTTTCAAGAGTATAGTACCTGCGCTGGTACCATCTTTTGGTTTTTTGGCTGCTTTCATATCCATCTTGGAGTGAAAGCAGGCATTTTCTTTCAGTCATGAGGCAGTACTGCACATTGATTTGAGGAAATTCAACAGGCATGATTTAGCTGGAAAATCAAGCTAAGTCTCTCCAGAGTTCTCCAAAGAAGGCAACCTAACACTAAGCCCCAGCAGGAGAGCTGGTGTGTTTAGTTGTTAATGTGCAGCCCAGTACCCCAATGCAGTAACTTTGACTCTTTGGTCAGTCCAAACCTAAAATAATTGTGTTGCAGTCTATGGCGCTGCAAAGTTCAACTCACAGCTGCAGTTGCAAGGGGTGGATCCTGCTTATTGCTTTTGTTGAAAGGCGACTGCTGAATGCAAAATTCACAGTAAAGTTTGAGTTTAGAGAAGCTTGGAAATATACACCCACTATATTTGGGAGTAGGAATTTTGCTAAGAGAACAAGAAGGGGAAGAGGCTTTCTTATAAACATAACTTTTAGAGACTTCTAACAGTTCTAAAAGTTATAAAGCAGTAAAAATAAAGCTTCTTATTTGCATGATTTGTCAACATACTGATCAGAAGCTGTGTTAAATCAAGACACTGATATATAATAGTGTTTCCCAGACCACTAACACCCACACAGCTGAAAGTTCTTCCAAGAGTACTTTGATGCGTTCAAGTATGTGTTGCTGCAAGTTCAGTCAGAATTTGTAGCTATTTCGCAATAAACATCTGACGTTGTTTACTGCAGCAGAGCTGATCATGCAGAAAACACAGTTTTTCTCCTTGCAAACAGATGTGGTGAACAGCAGGGTGTAATTATTTGTATCTTCCAGAAGAATCCCTCAACATACTGAGGATATTGAAAGAATTGTATTATAGGGAAGACCAGAGGTGTGGGACTGCAGAAACAAACAGAACGTAGAATATCAGGAGACTCATCTAAATTCCAAAGGATGTTTAATTTGATATTTGATTTTCCTGATAATCTCTAGGAACCCAACAAAAAAGTTAATGAAATGCACTCTTCTGAAAAACACGCAAATGGCTGTTGTTGCAAAATAGGAATAACACTCAAGTCCAGATATTTTCCAAGAAACCCCACACTGGAAGGTAGAGTTTGTTTGGGGGGGGTGTTTGTTTTGGGGGCATTTTTTACAAAGTTTCTTCACAGTTCCCTTTGAAGTTGAAGATTTTTACTGCAGGAATGCACACTTTTGGATAGATCTCCTAATGTCTTCTTCCCTGATCTTCATGGATTCTTTAAGAACTGACACCCATGTGGTCTCCAAAGACAAGCATCCCCTATTTCTCTCGCTATAGACCACCCATACTCCATGCATGTGTAACCCAGCATCCTTGGCAACAGCATCATTTGGAAGTCAAGTTTGCAATACTACTCTTGCAGTCTCTGTATTAACTTTCAGAGAAAACATCTTTACAGTGCTGGTGAAATGGAATATATGCATCCCCTCTGGCCCTGGAACTGTTAACACGGTGTCAGTGGCAGAGTTAGGAGGCAACTCCACAGCCCCCTGCCCTGCTGTGGTCGCTGGGCTGTGGTACATAACACCGTTTGCTGTTTCAAATGTGAGTACCTGAAAAGCGCTTTTTGCCATCACCGTTCAGGTGGCCCAATTATTCATGTGCAGTGGAAGAGAGAACAGCCTCGGTGAGGTCAGCATCAAAGAGTCCTGCCAGAGCCAGAAGCCTTACAGATGTAGCTGGGTTACTCGGGATCTGGTTTCATGTCCGAATCATAATCCCACTTTGGCACCTTTCCAGCACAGCCAAAGGAACAGTTGTGTGAGACAAGGAATTCACTGCAAGGGTTTTACTAGCACTCTGAATGGCCCCATTCTGCTGCTGAACTCTGTTCTACGTTTAACATGCAGCACATGTGGTTGTGCTGTTTGTAATCTCTTCTCTGTTATAAAGACGCCAGCCATAGGCATGCCTTTCCATATGTGCCACAGAGCAGGGGAAAAACGCATCTTAACTACTCCTAAAATACACGTAAACGACGATGGGAACGGGCAGCACAGGTGTCTAACGATAGCGTGCAGTGCTGCGGCGGTAACAGGTCAGGATAGCGCACACCTCCGCCCGCGGCCGCCTCACACCGTCAGTGATGGCCGCAGCCCCCGCTGGGACAGCAGGTGGCGCCCGCGCTCTGCCTGCGCCTGCCCGGCGCGGCCCGGCCCCACAGACCGGGTGTTCCGCAGCGGGGAGCCTGTTGGAGATGGTGTTGGTCGCTGGTGTGGTTGGTGTTCGTATCCGACAACACTCGGATGTGGTGTTCATCTCTGATATGAGACTGCTCAGTGCGGCGTGGTGGCAACGTCCCCGCCGCTCCTCCCGGCCCCATCGGCCCCATCGCTGTTTGTCGTGTTCCTGTGTCGGGAGGAGGGGACGGCGGGGTGTTGTCTCCTCGGCGCACACCCTGGTGGTCAGGCTGGCTGGTGGAGCCGTCTAAACCTGGGGTGCCTCGGCACCCCCGTGATCTTATGTGCGTGTCTGAGCGGGGAAGGCGGGTAGGAGAAATGCCAAGCTAATCTAAAGGCAGACAGTGCGCTGGTTTTTAGATGATTAAAGAAAAATACTGAGGAGGGAAAGAAGCATTTCGGTTTATCTCAAACAAAACCCTTTTTTCCAAGTGCCTGCTTTTTATTTAGAGCCCATCTCCAGGTTAGTACTGGGGGCAGCTAGCCACATGGGGGGCTTAGTTTGGGGCATCCAGATTCAGGGAGAGTGTAGGGAGGCAATGCCCCAGTTCCCAATCCAGCAGCGCCAGTGCCAGCTGTGCTGTGTATGTGTGACAGGAACAGCTCCCAAAGCCTGCAGGAGCAGGGACACTCATTTCTCTTTCCTCCAACTTTGAGCACCGGTTGTTAGGATGTAGAACAGGTTACCACCCTTTACATGTCACTCTTCAAACACTAATCTACCCAAGGATTCTGAGTAACACAGTAAAGGAAATAATTCTGATCAACGATTATTAGAAAACTAAGAATGTCATTGATACTGGATTAAATTAGTATTTCACTGAAGATAGAGACTGAGACAGGGCTATAAGGATTCTTTAACTAGGATTTTACTGCATATAGAGGATACAGAGATAAGGAAGGCATGCCTAAGAAAACCAGACGTCTTCTTTCAAACCAGTGTAGGCCTTCCTCCTTTTGATAAGGCCTAAGAAATAGGTAAATGGCTGCAAAAGAGGATAACTCGAGGAGCCTCTCAAGGTTGTAAATTAGACCAAAGAAGAACATGCAGTTAATTGGAAAGACTAAACACATTCCAATGGCCTTTACTAATGGATTTCCACAAAAGGATAAAATGAGCAGGGGTATTTCTCCCCAAACAACCACCACAACTCCCAGAGACCACTCCTCAAAATTCACAGTGCCTGTGCC
The DNA here is from genome assembly GCA_026283785.1 of Coracopsis vasa. Taxonomy (NCBI): domain Eukaryota; kingdom Metazoa; phylum Chordata; class Aves; order Psittaciformes; family Psittacidae; genus Coracopsis; species Coracopsis vasa. The sequence goes on along the minus strand of JANHGB010031946.1, from coordinate 9,420 downwards.
ATGGCCTTACCTGCCCCAATTACCATATGCATGAGTAACGAGAATTGGGTGGGCATTTTGTGACTTATAAAAAGTATGCATATAATGAAGATATATAAACTGCCTCTTCTGGGTGTGTGTGATAGGTGGAGCAATCCCCCATGCACCTGGTACCGTCATAAAGTGATGTCGGCTTTCTAACCTGTCATTCTGGTTGGAGGGTTTGTTTCCCAAGTTTCGGTGACATCATGGAGATGGGTTCTTTTAGCTAAAACTGTTGTCCAGCATGCCTAAATGTCAGAGTGTTAATCGTCAGCCTGATTTCCACATGTTTTCACTTAGTTTTCTAAGTATGGACTTAGTTACTGGAATCATGACACAGTGATGCAAGGACATCACTAATAAAATTACATTAATTATGGGAACAGAATTGGAAGTGACTCAGAAGCCTGAACTAGTTGCTACAATACCCTTCTAGTAAAAGGAAGAGACTGCAAAACCCATTACAGTTGCAACCTCTTGCTGGCAAATTGCAGCCTCATTAATAACCTTGGCAAGATGACGGGGGTTTTACATTACTGATCCTCTTGTTAGCCCCTCAAGTGTGTGACTGAATCACTCTTTCGGGAGTAGTTTGTGGAAGTGAATGTTGTAAATATATTTCCTTTATAGGCAAACAGATGCTCTCTGTCTTTGGGGCTATGAAACTGGCGCATTCATGAGCACAACTCACTTAAAAATAAATGGGAAGAGAAGGCAGTAGTTAAACCTGCCAAAAATTAAGATCTAATGATAATTGTAAGCACATAAATTTTGTCATATTTTCCCCATTGAGCCAAGACACATAAAGTAACATAAAGTAACTTCCTTTCCTTGCGAAACTGTTTCAGTGGTGTGGATGTTCTATATAGTTATTATACATTACAAGGATGATATATATAATAAAAAAAAAGAAAAAAGGATAGATTAATCTGTTAATGACATATTTACCTGCAATGTGTTAACATTACTATAGGGCAATACCAGTTTTTACAAGACAGGCAATAGGTGGTCCTGTTTATGTACTCCAATAATGCAAGAAATTTATACAATTAGGAACAGGCCTGCCACAAATGTCCACAAGCACTTGCTTGTATCCCTCACACCACAGTCTGGCTGAAGACATCTGGGATGCATACAGTAAAGGAGCATTATTATCTCTTAACTATGTCTGGAAACTAAGAAGGAAGCAAGACTATTTCCCTGCTGGTAAAGCAATTGAGTAGGAAAAAGAGAGTAACAAGAATAACAAAGCCAGGGTAACAAACCAGTGTGCTATTAGAGTAGCAAGGAGAGCATCATCAACTGGTGATCAAAGCTCATTCTGAAAGAAGGGTACTTTTGTTTTCAGTATTTGCCCTGAGAACAGGTACCTGTTAGTAAAATCTGAAGGGCTCAAATTCATGTCCATGCATGTTAGAGTCTGGCCAGGAGAAAACACAGCCTGATAGGGCAGCTGGCAATGGTCTCCCAAGGTTCATAAGCAATTCACACTTCATTCCTTCAGAGTACTCACCCTCATTCTCTGGCTGAAGTGTCAGTTCGTAGGCTTTCAGTAAAGTGTAAAGACATACAGTCTGTGGTTTTTAAAGGTAAAACTGTTCAATGTAATGCAAGGACAAATTCCAGTTTTTCTCATAGATTCTTTAAATCCATCTCTTCTTCCCTTAGGTTGGCCTGGGAAAGCTGTGTAGCATCCATGAAGGCTGTTCTCGCAGCAGTAGAGCACACTGATAGCAGTTTAACACATTTCTCAATAATTGCACACAAATGTTTTGTGAAGGACAAAGCTTCTCAGATAATATTCCCCCTCATTAAAGAGCCTTAGGAATGGCTTCTCTGCTGATGAGAGAAAAACCATGAGGTTAGCTTGTCGCAGGCTGTAAACAAGGTGTCTGTAGCCACACCATCCATACTATTTCTTCTCTGTGCTCTTCCACTGTTCATTAGGTACTGGCCTCTGAGTGGGTTCTGTTTTGAAATAATTATTCAAACACTGCCTACATATCTCTTTTCAACAACAATGAACCCCATTGTGTTACAAGCACAAAAACCTTTGGTAATAGCCAGGATAGGTTGGACAGAGCCTTGGGTGACATGGTTTAGTGGAAGGTGTCCCTGCCCATGGCAGGGGGGTTGGAACTGGATGATCTTAAGGTCCTTTCCAACCCTTACTATTCTATGATTCTATGACAGATGGCTGAAGCCAGGCAACACATTTCAGAGGTGTGCCACACCTCTGTGTTATGAAACCTAGTGCTATTGGCAAACCTCATTATCTTTGATATTTTAATTAAAGTGCCACACTTGAGAATATTCTTGTTATTCAAAAACTTCGTATTTAATTATTTTTGAATACCTCATTATGAAGAAGAAGTGGAAAACATGATCGAACTGCAAACTAAAAGCTGAACAATCCAAAGAATACAAACTATGTCATTTAATAAGAATCTTGTTTGTGAACTTACTTATCTTTTGGTGGGTTTTTTCTTTTTAACATGTTGGGGATGGAAACACTGCTGTGTTATGCAGCCAATATCCCTGCTGGAATGCTCTCTTTTTTCCATAGTGATACTTTATAAGCCCCTATCTCAAGGGAATGTGTAACAGTGCAGTGCCAAGATGCTACGCTGAGATATTTGTGCTTTCATACTTCCTTTTCTGCAGAGCTGTATGCCTCTAAAAAGACATCTGAGTTACTTTCCCCTCCTTCTCTCACTGCTTTGATCTGCTTGATCATTCTAGTCTAACCTCTTCATAATTTCCCCTTGCTAGCCCATTTTGAAAGCCGCTAGATGATTTCCAGTTGATAAAACTGCCATTGGGATGCCCTTTCTCATCCTTTAGCATTGATCGTCATCCCTCATGAACAGATGCTGGGGAGGCAGATGATCTTTCAAATGTAGCAAGGAAAACTAGGAGAAGAGTGCCTGGAGGCAGATTCAACCACTTAGAAGCATGTAGTCACACGCCATGGTGTTAGCTTGCTTCGGGTAGGGAGGGGAGCGAGAGCTGAACATCAAAGTGCAATGGAAATGTAAAATCCTGAGTGCCGTGATTCCTCCTTTCATCTGTGCTTTCTCTCCTGGCGAGGTGTTGCAGGCAGTTCTGCTTTCTATGCCACCAAATAGATTCAAGCTTCGGTGAATGCAAATGGAGCTCCTGGGTCTGTTTTTTATCCTTTAGAAATTCTAACACTAAAATTAATTTGAGATTGAAAGTATTTTCAAGCAGCAAAAGCAGGTACAAACAGTCTTTCTAGATCAAATGAGGCTCAAGCTCAGGCTCAAGCTGCAGTAGGATGAGGAAAAGCAGGAGAATTGGGAACAATCCATCCTAGGGGACTCCTTAGACCAGGCCAAAGTCATACGCTGCATGGTAGTGCTAAATTGGCTTCTGGACCAGAAGCTTTGGTGCAGAATCCTGCCTGTGCTTTCAGCGCTGTGTCTCGTTCCAGCTGCAATTTGAAAAGGATATGGCAACCAAAATGTACCAAATTTACACTTAGTGCTCCCTTTCTGAGTGTGTGCTGGGAGCTGGGAACACCCCAGAAACAAGCTCATGTAATATTTTGCAAAGTAAAAGGCTACTGGGAGATAATGGTACCCACTCCTCTGGTTATGTGCCCCAGAAAACACGATTTGCTTCAAGTAAGGTTTTAACATGGTCGAATGACTGCTGCTCGGCAGGATGTGGACAGCAGAGGGTGGTAAAGCCCAGCTCTCGGACGGTCATAGCGGGTGCTTGAAGGCACGTCCCCCTGCCGTCTGACCGAGCGAGTGTTTATCATTCATTTCCAGTCTTGAGGCTTCCGCATCTCTCATGTGGGATCAAGATTTATTCCCCTATCTCTTGTCGCTAGTGCTATTGCTTAACTGCAGACAGCTGTGCTCTTCGGCCTTGTCTTTCATACTCCATCTCTTTTTTTTACTGTACATTCAGTTGCTATTAAAAAACACTGTCATCATTATTTGCTTGTACAGCCCAAACATCGGTTGACTTCAGTAGGTGTTTGACAAGTGTGAGCAATTCTGTAACGTTTCTAACCCTTTCAGTGCTCCAAAACGTAGACCAGTGATTATTGTACAGGAGAAATCACTGTGAAAAAAAGAAGTCTGCGTGTGTATAAAATACTGAAATGTAGTATAAGAAGTATAACATGTAAGTTAACATAACAAGTGCTCCAAACTGAAGGAAGTAGAGATCTTAAGGCCAATTTTTAAAGTTTTGTCAAGAAATCCCAGAAATACTGAGTTAATTGCTTGGAGCTACACCAACAGGCAGCCTAAAGCTATTATTGCTTGCTTGTTCCTGAAGCACTTTTTACTTTTGTGAATAGTCTCGAAAAAATATCCCATCTGTGGAGGCCCAGCCTGATTTAAGAAGAACTTCTCTAACATGATATGAGCAGTGTGGTTGAACCTACAGTACAAACTGCTACAGTACAACTGCTACTGGCAAGCATTTTGAGTAATCAATTGCCCATATGAGATTAAAAAAACCCAAACCAAAACAAGCCAAAACAAACCCCCCCCAAACTTACAGAAGAGTCTAAAGGGATACTGTGTAAAACTGCGTTTGTGGTGGGTTGACCCTGGCTGGACATCAGGTGCCCACCAAAGCTGCTCTGTCACTCACCTCCTCAACTGGACAGAGGGAAAACACAACAAAAGGCTCTTGGGTCAAGATAAGGACAGGGAGAGATCATTCACCAGATACTGTCACAAGCAGAATAGACTCGACTTGGGGAATAATCACTTAACTTACTGCCAATCACATCAGAATAGGATAATGAGGAATAAAACCAAAGCTTAAAAACACCTTTCCTGCACCCTTCCCTTCTTCTTGGGCTTAACTTTACTCCCAAGTTCTTTACCTCCTCCCTGCCAGTTGCAGAGGGGAACATGGAATGGGGGCTGTGGTCAGCTCATCACACATTGTCTCTGCTACTCCTTGCTCCTCAGTGGGATTCCTCACACACTTCCCCTGCTCCAGCATGGGAAGACAGTCCTCCACAAATTTCTGCAACCTGAGTCCTTCCCACAGGCTGCAGTTCTTCATGAACTGCTCCAGCATGGGTCCCCTCCATGGGCTGCATCCTTCAGGAACAGACTGCTCCAGTGTGGGTCCCCTGTGGGGTCACAAGTTCTGCAGCAAACCTGTTCCAGCGTGGGCTCCTCTCTCCACAGGGCCACAGGTCCTGCCAGGACTCTCCTCCAACATGGGCTTCCCATGGAGTCACAGCCTCCTTTGGGCATCCCTCTGCCCCAGTGTGGGGTCCTCCATGGGCTGCAGGTGAATATGTGCTCCACCATGGACCCCCATGTGCTGCAGGGGGACAGCCTGCCTCACCGTGGGCTGCACGACAGGCTGCAGGGGAAGCTCTGCCCTGACTCTTGGAGCACCTCCTGCCTCTCCTTCCTCACTGGCCCTGGTGCCTGGAGAGCTGTTTCTCACATATTCTCATTCCTCCCTATGGCTGCAATTGCTGTTGCACCATTTCCATCCCCCCTTTTCTTAGATACATTATCCTACAGGCACTACTACCGTTGCTCAGCCTTGGACAGTGGCAGGTCCATCCTGGAGCCAGTTGGCATTGGCTTTATCGGACACGGGGGAAACTTCTAGCAGCTTCTTACAGAAACCACCCTTGTAGCCGCCCACTACCAAAACCTTGCCACGCAAACTCAATCCAGTCTTAAATTCAGCTACAGCTGCTGTATAATATCAAACCCAAAGTTATCACAGTTCGTAGTAGGCAATGCTTAGTGGCATAATACCAGTTAATTTATATCGGTGTCCTCCCAAGAAAGGAATGTTCTTCAGTCTTGCTCATTTAGGAATATAATCTTTCTCTGATCTTTGAAGTGATGAAATGAAGGAGGAGATCATGAAGGCACAGAAATTAGAGCAAGAAAAGAGCTGTTAGACCATATAGCTCATTATTCCATCTCTAAAAGGCTACTCTGCAGTACATTCTTGGGTATTTTGTCCAGTATACATAAAAACGTGGGAGCATGGAAATAATGAAGGAGCAATTCCAGAACTGCAGAAACGTCAATCCTTTTCTCTCTGCTTTGATCCAGCTATGGGACGAAGGAAAGCAGTAATTGCTGCCATTATAGAGAACAAATCTATTTGCATTTGTACAGTGCCTCAGCTCTAGCTGTGAATGTCTAATCAGTCCCATTGCTGGAAAAATATTTTCCAGCCTCTTGTCAAATCTATGTGTGATTGCAGTGCATTACTCCATAGCCACTTAACTCCACCCATGTTCTGGCTCACAGCAGCAGAGGGCTGCGGGGAGAATTTCTGAAGCCAGTGCTGGTGTGTAGGAAACATAACACAACAGTGTCAGCGGTTCAGTAAATATGCCTTTCACCTCTAATAGAATACTGCCCAGCATAACATGCAAGGTAACTGTGCTTCTAGAACTTTAGAACTCTGAATAGCATGTGGTTAAAGATCCCATGGCACACTTTTGCAGGAGTAGTGACATTTGCCCCAGTGTCCTTGCTAGCTTTAGCCATAATAATTACATTGCATTTTTCTCACCCAGACTTCCCCTGCAGTTTCGATTGTATTTCTCACTTCCTGTTCTACATGCTTTATCAGGTTGATAAGCACTATTGACAACTGCTGCATTCTGATGCAAACATAACTGCACAATGTGACACATATTTATAAACTTACCCTGAATCTCAGCAAGTTACATCTGCCTTTCTACCAATCGGTTATGTTGCTCTGCCATCATAAAACTGGAAATTTAAGGTCAGATTAAGCTTAGTATGCAGTTGTCAGGTCTGATACAGTCTCTGTTTCCATCACCCAGCACAGAAGTGTTGCAACTGGCCAGCTTAAAGATCCCTATAGGAAAAGAAGGTGGCTGGAACAGCACAGAGCTGGCACGCTGTCAAACTGCTCGTGCGAGCAATGGACATGCTGGAGGTGAGGACAGATTACTCCTGAATTCCAGCTCTGCTTACTCCTTGATAGCCCTTGCTTCAGCTGAAAGAGCCCTAATTTACCACATAAAGGGAAAATGTTGTCCAATCGGCTGTCGTAGACTTGGTGAAAACATCAACAAATAAACCAAAGTGTAACTTGCAATGAAATAATCAGCTTGTTCTAACAGGGGAAGTTGAGTTTACTTTCCTGCTTTTGATTATCACTTAATTTACATTAGTAAACACTGAATCTTATTAAGCACTGCGTCACATGGATAGGCAAATGTTGGTATGATTCATCTGACAGAGTTGTTCATATCTAGAAAAGAAAAGGGGATTTTTAATCCCAGCTCTTTAAATACTCAAATATCAATAAAATATACAAAACGTGTTCAGGGACTGAGTCATGCCTGGTGAACAGCAATGTAAGTCCAAAGTTATTTGTGCAGTTACTCCCCATTTACACCCTAGGAGTAATATTAAATCTGAGCAAGTGAAGAAAAGGAGACAAACAGTTTTTTAGTGATACTTTCAGCTAGCTGAATCCCATATGCTTGCCTTATTCATGCTTGTATTAAATTTGATATATAATTCTCATGAGTTAGGCAAAAATTATTTGTCCCCTGGTTTGATGTTTTTACATACACATTTAAGAGCTATATCCCGTGTAATCCACTGTCACTATATTAGAGCTGTTCCAAAGTCAACATCTTTTCTCATCAAACCCATTTATTCTTCATATATTTAGAAATTATATTCTCCATGTGAAAGCAGCCAATACTTCACAACCGCATTTCTATTTAATCAATTTAATTATCATTCATTTGCCTCACCCAGGAAACAATTAAGGCAATTTTCCATTTAATTATTTCAACTAAAAGCTACAGTAGTAGCTTTAGATTTTGAAGATTGTCAAACGTCATCCTGTAGAATGGGATATTTTATTTGTTAAACAAGACACACAACCATTATGAAAACCCTGTAATGGGGATAGCACGTCCTGCAACTAGGCATGTGCAAGCCTTGGAGTTTAGAAAAAGTGCCTTTCCTGAGATGCATTGAGTCAATCTGTCCTAAAGCTGCTACTTCTACAAACTGTTCAGAAATGCTGTGGCAAAACTCTCCTTTCTACACCTGACTTGTGCCTGTGTAAGTCTTCTTAATCGGATCCTAGTGCTAGTAAAATAAAATACAGTTCTTTAGAAGGTTGTTCTGCCTTCAGGGGAAAGGAAATGAAAAACTTGAGAGGGAGTGAAGTAAGTCTTGACGCATCTGAGGTTTATGCTAGAGGTTTATTCATATACCCTACAGGATCCCATAGGTTTATATCCTACAGACCAGAAGGAATAAGCAATAACTTCCACCTACTGCCTTTTACTAGCAATAACTAATCAAATTTCCTGGCAATTCCTAAGCTTATACAGGACCCATCCTTAGTTGATGTCAGTTAGGAGCATGGGCATAGGACAGAGCCACAGAACGTACTGCTGTGTGGCTGGGGTTGAACTCCATTAAAAGAAGAACAAAAATAATCTGTACACAGGGCTTTTTACAGGGTTCAAGCCTGTGAGGCAGAAGTTTATGGATCACCCTGGTATGGTCCAGGCCTGACAAAAAGCAGCATGCACTCGGGGTATCTAGTATATTCTTGGCAGCGTGGACAGGAGGTTTTCATTTGCGTTGTCATTCATTACCTTGAATTTGTCAGTTGCTTTTAAACATACTTAAAAGCAGAGGGTTAGGGAATGGCTTCTCTAATCCCATCTCTCATGCTCTCCCCAAAGAGCAGATGCCTAGCATGCAATGTGTTTGGTTATTATTAGTATTTGCCCCAAGGGATTTTCTGAGAAAAAGCTGGAGCAAGTTAGTTCAAAGTCCTCTTGAGGCTGAAGGTAGATATTTTTGGCAACCAATCTGGCATAAGTTTCTGGGACCTCCTTTCAGTGGCATAGACTACTCCTGAGGCTGCCTGAGGAGTAGGGACTGGAATGGGCAGTGGGTGTAGAAACACAAGTCCTCTCATTTCCATCTAGTTGCCCAGTATTCACTCTTCCCCCATTCCCAGTGCTCCTTACATATGGTAACTAACTGAGCTATCTTTGCCTTTTTTGGCATCAGAGACAACTTTTGTGGCATCAGAGACAGAATAGTCAAATCTTCAGCACAACACTGTTCTTCTCATAATTAGTCATAAATCAAGAACTATTTTAGCAGATGCATATTTGATGCATTTTAATATAAAAATAACAAAACTACAATGAAGAGAGAGCTAGATTCTGTGGAACAGAAAAACAACACCACTGTGTGAAGGATTTGGTTAAAATATTTGTGTACGTGCTGAACAAGGTGATCTGTGTGGGCCAGTAATATAATCAGGTTGGGGAAGATACAACTCTTGTAATACTGCAGATTCATAACTGCAGCCTCAACCTCTCTTTAGGACACCAATACTTGC
>JANHGB010031944.1:3169-20255 GCA_026283785.1 Coracopsis vasa | reverse complement strand
GTCCGATGTTGTGGTAGAGGGAGGGCTTTTTCTGGCTTCGTTGGTTGTCGGCAGGTGTGGGGGCTCCCACGGCGGGTTGTGAGTGTGTGTTTGTGGCATGGGGAGTGCTGCCGGGTCTGAGGGGTGTCTGTGGCTTCCGGCTGCCAGGTTTAGGGGTGTCTCTGGGCTTGCAGCATGCCGCAGGCTTCAGGGGTGCTGCCGTCTGTGGGATGTTCCTGGGTGTACAGTCGGTTCCTGGCTTTGGCCTCTACTGCCCGGTATTTGTGGTTCGGGGGTGCTGCCAGTCTGGGGGTGCCAAAGAGCTTGCAGTTTACACGGAGCTGGTTTCTGAGCTGGCTCCTGGATGGCTTCTCTCTGCTGCCCTGCCAGAGTGGGAGGCCTCGGTCACCAGCTGCCAAACAAAGCTGTGTTTTCTGGCCGAGCTTCTCAGCCTCCTCATCTGTCTCTGGTCAGCTCAGCTTAAGGTCTGGCTTTCCCTGTGTTGTCTATGGTGTCCTCCTGCTGGAAACTGCCTTCTCTTGCCCAGAGAAGTGAGATTAACTAGTGGGCAGGCTCAGAGCTGGGTTTCTTTGCTGGATCTGCCAGGGCTGGTTTTGTGAATTGTACATGGCACTAATGTGTGTTCCCCTAATCTGACCTGTTGAAAGCAGCATCTGCTCCAGCCAAAGGAAACGGAAACCCTGGAACTGCAGCAGTGCCAGGAATGCACCTTGTACGGTGCCAGTGTGGCCATGCTTTGCTCTCTACATTGGCATTCAAGCTGTTTGAGCAGTGTGGGTACCGGACTGGCTGCCCTTGGGTAGAGCTGGGAGTGCTCCCTGCTTCCCTCAGGTGTTTTTAATTTGTCCTGACAGAGGTGAAATCACATCTGTCACATTTAAAGTACTTATAGGATAGCACACGTTGTGCTGTCTACTCTGCTTTAGTATTAAATGATGTGTTTCTGTTTTTAGTTTAATTGTTCTCTTGCTTGTTTTGAGTCTCTGATGCCCATCAGTCAGGGCCATTGATCCACACTGGTTTTTGCTTTGTTCCTGTGCAGCCTTGACAGTGCCACAGGAGGGACGCTGGGCAGTGCTGCTGCACTGTTGGATGCTGTGGTGGCCCTGAGGAAAGGGGCTTTGTAAATCCTTTCCTGAGTCTACCTGAAACTCAAGCTATCTTCTGCCAGTGGAGCTGCTGAGGCACTTTTGTCACTTAACAAGTTCACTAACTTTTTTTGGGTTCACCTTAGCTTCAGCTCTGTTTGAAATTGCCAGCAAGCCTTTAATTGTAGCAGCCTTTGCTCCTGTTGCATACTCCTGTTGGTCTGTGTGCCACAAAGCGTTTTGTCAGCAGCTGTCTAGTGATCAAGAGACTTCCCGTGATGGTTGGCTGCTGGGACAGTCAGGAACAGCAGAGGGGTGTAACCTAACATTTTGAAGCTGAAGAGAATTAGTACCTTGAATTTATTCTTTCTGTCCTGACGCATGTCAGATCAGCTCTGATGGCTTTATTTGCATTCTAGTGATACCAGGAAGGGTCATGAATCTTTAGTCTCATGGTAGGTTTTCAGCTGTAAACACTTCTGCGTATTTCTACCAGCATCTGCTTTTGTCCATATAAAAGCATCAGCTGGGTCTTTGGTTTTGTAGTCAATGGCATTGTTTTGTAGTCCAGTTCATCCAGCTCATATCAAGTTAGGTATAAGGAAGAAGTTCTATACTATGAGGGTGGTGAGGCACTGGGTCAGGTTGCTGAGAGCAATGGTAGATGGTGCATCCCTGGCAGTGTTCAAGCCAGGTTGAATGGGGCTTGAAGGTGTCCCTGTCCGTGGCAGGGGGTTGGAACTGGATGAGCTTTAAGGTCTCTTCTAACCCAAACCAGTCTCTGATTCTACAATTCTATGATCTGCATTTGTCTCATTCCTTCTCCTTCTCTCTCTGTTTTGGGTAGCAGAATAATCTAATAATCTGTTAAACAAAGATTAACCAGGTGCATGTGTCTCTCTTAATACAGAGTGGGAGAGGAAGGCAGAGGTGTCTCATCAGGACATGAGTAGCAGTGCGATGCGGTGGCCAGTTGTGGTGGTGTTTGGCAGCGGTGGTAGCTGCAGCCCTATGCTGGCTCAATGCTTCTGGCTCAACCTTGGTGCAAAGGTTGCCTATTTCTGGCCTGGTTTTGCCTGTGCCCTTGGTTGGAGTTGGGTCTGTGTTGTTGTCTAGAGTGTGGCTTCATACCTTGTTCTGCTTTGGGAAGATTTTGGGTTGCTGGATGGGTGGGGCTGAGGGCAGGGTTGGCAGTTAGTTGGCTTTGGGCTCCTGTATGATGTTGTCAGTGCAAGGACTTTGACTATGTTTTAGCTTACCCCTGCTGTTAAATCCAGGTACGTCAGCATCCAAGAAAGGAAGAAGTCTAAAGGCAGCATCCTCCCCAGCCAGTTCTGTTCTAGGCGTCTGTCTGTCTTACGTCTGCTCTGGGAGTGGTGCCTGTGTAGAATGACGTCAAAAGGTGCTGGGACTGCTTTCTCGAGGAAGAACTACAGGCTGAGCTCCGAGCCAGAGAAGTCCAAGGTCACAGGTATGGGCCTGTAAGTGCCGGGTAAAAGCAGGACTGTTGTGGACCAGGTGAGCGGCACTTGCCTCACTTGAGATCAGGTGCCTTCCAGTTGCAGTTACCTTGCTGATGTGGGATGTGGTGAAGGTGAAACTGAGTAAGTTCCTGAACTGAGAAGAGATTTTGGGAGTGACGTTCCTGTAGTAATAAGGACTTCAAAAAGTCATGTCACGGTGCCGTTTCTTTGGCACACAGCCCTGCCTTGTGAGGCTGGAGAATGTGTTGTTGCTTGCTTTCGTCCATCTGACTTGGGGGTTCTCCTTCCAGGATGAACAGCTTGTCAAGTTCTCAGATTAATCCTTTTCTGGGAAATTTTGGTAGCTGCTAGGCAGTGTGTTTTCTCTTGGGCTCACCAATCCATCAGAATTGTGCTTATGAGACCACAAATTTGAGAGCATTGTTGCACCAGTGGGATTCCTGAGGATGTAGTTCTACCTGTGGGAACCAACGTACAGCCTCACATTTGCTATTGTAGAGCAGCTCAAATTGGAAGGAGCCCTTGTTGAGGAGATGCACCCCATAATGCTGACTCCGGGGCTACTGGTGAAGACAGTGAGATGAGAACTGACTTCTTGAAGTTGTGTTTTCCACTGTGTTATCTGCAAACTTGAACATGATTTTCCCATAGTTACCAGTTTCTTGCTTATAAGTGGAACTAATGTTTGAGTTTACCTCATGCCTCCCTAAGCTCATTTCCTTCCTGTTTTTCACAAGGGATCGTGAACAGTAGGCTGCTGAATGATTACCTGCATTGTGTCTTTACCAGTGCTGATGGGAACCAGCCTGCAGCTGCTTACAGGTATTGGACTTCTCATTCACTAGATGGCAAGCAATGCTGTATCAGTGCCCAGCTATACAGAACTGTGGTGGAAGGAAAGGTATTTTAGTGCCACACAGTGATCTTTGTTATAAGCATGGCAGCACCAAGTTATAGAAGGGACCCGTGGGTCTCATCTTTTAATGGCTTTTTCAAATTGCGGGGCTTGCTAGGAAGGATTCTTCAGATTTGTTTTTGCATTAAAAAAAAAAGAAAATCCATACACAAAATCACTAGGCAATTTTCCTGAGATAAACAGGGAGGTAGGCATTCCTCTTATTGTTTCTGTTCCCTCTTTACTTGTAAGGAAGTACAAAACACCCAGGCTATAGGTACAGGAATAAAAACCAGGTTGTCAGTGCCCTGTAAACTGAAGTCAAGGCTATTACTGATATGTGGAATACCATGCATTTCTCAGGCTGTGGAACTGTTGGTACTTTTATTATTAGGAGTCAGCAAAGGAAAAGAACCACAAAATTCCTGTTTAGTGTCTGTTTTCTTTTGTTTGTTTTCAGTTCTCCTTCACCTTGTAGCCCAGAAGCTTGTCGCCTTGGATGAGAAAAATTTCCCTTGCATTTAGCTGCTTTGCTCGAGGCAAATCAGGCAGGTTCAGGGCACTTGTGACTGTGGTAGAGCAAAGTAGGCGTGTTGTTCCTGCTGGTTGGCTGTGCTGCAGAGTGGCTGGGCTCACATTCCAGGGGCTATACTTAGTACTGCCAGCTCAAATGTGAGCTCAGAGCTGCTAAAAATAGCTGTTGGCCTTCTCCACTCTTGGTGAGCGAGGCTTATGGCAGGGGTTTGCCACGAGCTCTCCTGACAGCATACCTTGGAATATTCTATCTGCCTGAGTGTTTTGGTTTTCAGTATTTTGACTTTCTTTTCCTGGTGATTAATGCCTTGAAAGCACAGAACTGATAGTTTGTTGGATTGGTCTCTCTATTTGTTTTTTCCTTCCTTTCTTCCTTCCAGCCTATTGCCTAGACTTGGCTATTTGGTAGAAAGGCCAATAGCAGTCAAATAGGTCTTGAAATAACATTTGCCATATGAGAGAAATTTTATGGTATGACACCTTGTCTTCAGAGGCCTAAATTCCTCACAGAGGAGCTCACTGCAGACATCTCTCTGGCTGTCTCTTCTCCTTCCAGAACTCCTGCTCCATGCTAGCCTCTGATGAAGGTGCTCTGCTGAAGGCACCCTCTCTCATGCCAACCCAAACTGACTTTTTGATTCCACTTCTGTGCATCTTCAGATCCATCAGACTTTCAAAAGGTCTCTCACCACAGCTTTAGGAAAAGCTCTAGTCCTGCAGAAGTGGGACATTGTTCCACAGATGGAGATGCAAAGTGATGTATTGAAAGGGGAACAGCCTCAACATTCTGAATAAAATGGTGGGCCCTGGGCTGATCTTTACTGCAGTGGAATGAGATTGGGATGACATACTGTCAGAAAAAGAAAGTAGGAAGTCAGGAATTGTTAGGAAAGGGATAAGGAGAATCATCATGAATAAATTTGTGGTTTACCCTCATCTCGAGTACCATGTTGTTTTGGTCTCGCCAGCTCCAAAACGGTATTTTAATGCTGCAGGGGTTTTGAGGAAGAGTGAGAGCACGTCAAGTGTCTTTTTACAAGGCTTTTTACAAGATGGCTTTTTACAAGGAACAGCTAAGTGAACTAGCCTTGAAGACAGAGAACTAGAGGAGGGCAGTATGAGAAAGTTCTCTAAAGTAGTGGCCCAGAGAGGGTGCGTGAGAGAATTCTCAGTATGCAAACAAAATGGTTTTGGCTGTTGTCAAAGCGTGCTTTCTTACTGCCACAAAATACTCCTGAGCAAACTGAAGACTCTAAGATCCTTTGTTAGCTACTTTGCTTGTTCCGGCTATTTTGGGTCCTTGGTTCATTTATTGCCCTGACATGGTGGGCAGCAAATTCCTCTGATTCATCAAAAGAAACACAGATTGATGGAACTTCCCAGTTCATGTCTCACAGCACAGGACTGTGTGGACACATGTGTGTGGGCTGCAACTCTTTAAAACTTGGAGACAGAGTTTTCTGAATAGCTCCTGTGCATGTGTATTCCCCAGAAAGCACCTGACGTTCCAGAACCTGCAGGAGCACCTTGACCGGTTGCTAGCAGAGAAGAGTGGCTCTGAAGACAGTCGAGGTAGGAGACACCGAGTGTCTGGTTTGTGCTTTCTGCTTGTACTGCTTAACTGGGAGGACAAGTTGTATCATGAAAGGCAGTTCCCTGGGTGAGCCTTGTTCTGCTCTCCTGTGCTCTAATTTACTGTACCTTTAAAGCCTGCCTGTGAGGGATTTATCAGCCGTCCTTGGAGCAGGTCTGCTGGTGGATGCAGGGGGGCATATTTTCAGGTTAAAATGCCTGGAAAAGCAGTTCAGGGGCAAATGTTGGAGGTATTTCACTGGTAATGACATGCAGAGCTGTTGCTGTGACCAGCAGCATGCAGTGCTTTCCTCAGTGGGAAATGCAGAGGCTTCTTGGCAATTGTACATATTGGTCTCCACTGTAAGTATTCCCTTTAGGCCTCAAGCTGTTGCCTGTATTCTTGCTAGCATCCATTTCCCTGAATGAGTCAGGATGTGGCAGGATACAGCCTGGCTCCTCTCCTAAAATGAACTTTTCTTGCTGGCTGCAATCAAAGTGTGATGTGTTGGCCAAACATTTGGCTCAGAGTTTAGTTTGGTCTTTAAATTTTGCCAAAGTAAGATTTTGATGTGATGTGGAAAACTTAGCGTATGTCCTGCCTGTTGCATAGCTAAGACCTTATGTGTTGCTGTGAAAACCTCCTCTTAAATGTCACTGGTGTCTCCTTTCGAGAGATTCTCGTGGCTAATGCTAGTTTAGTCTTCCTCCACTGCAGCAGAATCTAGGTGCTGTTGTAGGTTTAGCTGGAGACACTCATCAGCTGTACTGCTAAATCCTGCACAAATTTCCCTCAGAGTTTTTTCTGCAACTCTTTTTTCAGATCAGGTAGCAGAGGGCCGGCTTGGTCCCTCTACTGTGGTGTTGGACCACACAAGCGGTTTTGAGGGGCTCCTGCTGGTGGATGATGACTTACTTGGGGTGAGTGTGGTGCTGGGAGCAGCAGAAAATGGTCTTGTGGGACTAAAAGCACTCAGGATTTCTTGGTTTGTTCTTTATAACAGATCCCTGTCATTGGCTTTGTAGTGTGTTGTAAATGGAGTCTACCCAGAAGGCTGCAGGATCCTGAAGGAAATGAGCTCTTCTGGGTTTATCAGTTCCCCTAAATCTCAGCAAGCTCTGAGTGGAGCTGCGAGAAAATGAAAGTATTACCCTGGCGCAAGGGCTCGCTGAAGAGCTTGCTATAAGCAAAGGCCAGCAGCCAGCTTTCCTGACCAGACTTTCAGCAGACTGCCTCTTCCTTCCTTCCCTTCTGGTGGCTAGAGGCTGAAGCTGAGGCTGTCTTTTCTCCTTTGTTTCCACTAGCTTGCTGCTTGCTCCTTAGCTGGTGCTCCCCATGCAGTACATCAGTGGAAAGAATCCACTGGAATGTAATCCTTTTCTACTTGATCGATTTCTGCACACCTTTCACCCCTTCACTGAGAACACGCATCCCGTGTTCCTGTGTTAATTCCCTCCTTAATCCATGTACCATTTTTTACTTCTAGCAGAGGAGGCTGCCCTGGTCTCCCTTTTCCCTTTAACCGTCTGCTGTAGCTTAACCTTGGCTGTACTTAGAATTTACCTTCATGGTGGATCAGACTGACTTGCATGTGATTTCCTTGTTGCTACCTTCACCTCTTCTTCATGGTCTGTTGTGTTACCTGCCTTTCCTGGCCTTTAGTCTGGACACCCTGAATCTACAGGATTTTTCTAAGTTGTCCAGGTTTCAGATGTCTTTCCTATATAATAGTCACTTTTGAATACCTGTCACATCTCACTAGGAACCTGTCCTTCACAACGTTGCCCTTGTACTGCTGCCATGTTGCATGCTTCACAGGGGTTCATCGAGTATGGATGAGCTGTGGGAAGGACCTGGATGTCTTCCCAGGGCTCTGAGTGCAGCTGCTGGGATGGGGAAGATGTCCCATCTCTTTCCTACACTGTGCTTGTGAATAGGTCTCAATCTACCTTTTTGCCTGATTTCAAAATATCTTTTGTTTGTTGGTCCAGGTGATTGGCCACAGTAACTTTGGGTCCATCAGGGCCACGACATGCGTGTATAAAGGTAAGGAGACAAGCCAGCTATGTGTTGAGAAAAGACCATGGGAAGAGTGTATGGAGAGTTACACAACTAGAGAGCTCAGGAAATCCTGAATAAGTTTCAGATCTTGAGCCTTCTCTTCCCACCTTCACCCACTGGCTTTTCCAGGAAGTCAGAAGGATGGAGGATTGTGTGATGCTGGAGTGAAGAGGGGGGAGGGGCATGCTGGGCATGTCCTGAAGCTCCTTTTGAGTATCACGTTTATTTCTGTGGGAGCAGCGTCAGGTTTGGCTTCTCTAACAATGAGCCAGGCAGCAGGGATTCACTGTGTGGCATCTTCTTCTTTCAGGGAAATGGATTTACGAGGTGCTCATCTCCTCCC
Source organism: Coracopsis vasa (assembly GCA_026283785.1). Lineage (NCBI taxonomy): Eukaryota > Metazoa > Chordata > Aves > Psittaciformes > Psittacidae > Coracopsis > Coracopsis vasa. The sequence goes on along the minus strand of JANHGB010031944.1, from coordinate 12,277 downwards.
AGGGACTCATGCAGATTGGCTGGTGTACTCTCAACTGCAAATTTAATCAGGAGGTAGTGTAACTGCTGCACATGGCACAGGGTTGCTCTGTGTTCCTCTACTGCTTCTTAGGTCAGTGTGGAGCATTGCATTGGGTGCTGTGCTCTTGCCCTGCTGGCAGGTTGTGCCCAGCACACACACTAGAAATACCAGGTCTGCTGTTTTAGAGATCTTCACTAGACTCTCTGGTCTGTGTTCACTGCAGACTGTGAAAGTCTTATACACTGAGTGTGTTGCTGTGCTTTTGCTGCACATAGCTAAGAAGTGTAGACTTTCCACTGGCATCATCTCTGGAGAGGGTGTTGATCTGCAGTGCTGGCAAGCAGTCTCTTGGGATGCCCCTCATCAGCTAGTGCTGCGGGGCTTTTTTGCCCAGGAGAGGCAGGCCCAGGCCAGCTCTTGGGATGTTTGGTGCTGGAAAGGGATGTCAGGTGCAGAGTTTCATTACCTTGCCACTCTGCAACATATGAGAGAGGAGGTGGTGGTCATCCTTCAGGGCTGCTTTAGCAGAAATTAGAAGTGTAGAACACCGGTACTCTTCTTCTGACCCAAAACCGAGTAGCAAGTGGTGTATTTCTCTGAGCCACAGATCACAGGCCACTGGATTTATACCTAGAACGAAGACTCTTCTCAGGTAGAGCATGTGTGCTGTCAGCTGCTCGGGTCTCCTCCTTAAAGATGTGCTTTCGATAAGAGGGATCCCCCATGCTTGATCTGGTCTGAGTCTCCTCTTTGATACTTTGGTGCAGGAAGGAGTTGGAGATACACCAGATTCATATGCATATGATGGAAACAGGGTGCGCAAGTGGAACGTGACTACTACCAACTATGGCAAAGTGAGTAGCTGTCCTCCCAGAAATGGAATGCAGAGGAAGGAGAAGAAAAAAGGTGGCTTCTGCTCACTGGGTTCTCCAGGGCCTTGTGGAATGCCCTCAAGCTGCCCTTCCTGCTTCACTGCTCTTTTAGAGGCTGAGTGCCATCAATTGTTTGTACTTTAGGGGTGCTGGACATGCTGTCTGGGTGCTTCGTTTAGCAGCCTCAGCAGGCTGATTTCCAGCATAGTGCTGCTGTTGGCCTCTGGAAGGTTCTGGTTCTCTGTAGCACACCAGAGGATGATGCAGTGTTGGGAGAAATATGTGTTTGATCTTGTGCATGTTCCTGTTGCTGGAGAGAAAAAGATCCCAATCAGTGGCTTACATGCAACTTCAGAAAAAGCTATGTAAACTGGAGTGAGAAGGAGCTCTATCTTCTTCAACCCTGAAACCCATGGGATTGTTTGTGTTTCAGACACTTTTGATGTGGGAACACCCTGGATATATATTTAACCTTTTCTTTCCCTTTACTGCAGTCTTGGGCAGCAGGAGACATCGTCAGCTGTCTGATAGACCTTGATGAGGGCACCATTGCTTTCTGCTTGTAAGCATTTTTGCCCAGTTGCCTGCTTTGTTGATGTCTGTGTGGTGTGAAACATCAAGGTTTCCTCACTGCTTAGCAGGTTGCTGAGCCCTATTTCTGCCCTCTCCTCTTTAAGTTCCTTGGTAGTTCCATCCTGTTGCTTTTCTGCATTATGTTCAGAAATCATCTAAATGGGCTGTTGAGTCTCCTAAGTTGAGGTGGAAGCATTTGGCAGAAAGATGTTGAAGCTACAAAGTTTGCTAGGATTTTGGAGGGGAGGGCATCTCTTTTGATGCTTAATACTACAGCTGGCTGAACCACACTGATTGCTTTTGTGGTCACTGTAGACCTTGCCTGTCCTAGACTCACAAGGAGCAGTGGAAAGTCTGATGAACCTCTAGCATCCAACTCCCATGCTCAACAGGCAGAGGCCAGGCTGAATAAGAATTGTTCCCTGCCCGTAAACTACAGCCTGGACAAGTCAGATGGAATTTTAAAAGTATTAGATATTCCATGTCATCTTTTAGACAAGAGTAGATTGAGAGCATTATCCTTCTATCTCCACCAACATAAATGGATGAGGCCAAAAATCTCACCTGCCTTTCAAATGACCTGCTGGTTATTTTGTAAGGATTTGGGTTGCCCTTGAAGCTTCATGGGCTCTGCATGTTGTGCAGACTCCAGTGCCTGCCCGTATGAAAACAGGAGTATTGCTGTGCTTCTCATGGCTGCTCCTCAGCAGAGCTGTGGTGTTTGCGTGTATGCCAGATTAAGAGTGATGGGAGGCATGACTGACTGGTGTGTCCGTGTTGCCATATTACTGGGAGGGGAAAACAGATACCTGCATTGCCCAGTTGACCTCAAAACCCTCCTGCTGTGACTAAAATATTGTGGGTTTTCCTTCTTTCAGGAATGGCATGTCTCTGGGGACTGCTTTTGATAACATCACGAGGGGTGCTGGAATGGCTTACTTCCCTGCCATCAGTCTCTCATTCAAAGAATCCGTGGCTTTTAACTTTGGAAGCCGTCCACTCCGATATCCTTTATGTGTGCAGAGAGGAGGTCTGAGGGGAGAAGAACATATCCTGAGACCATGTTTAGAGGCTGCAGAATATACATGCCTGACTGCAGGTCACTCTCTTCTGTTGGCACTTGTGTGCACAGCAGGGTCATGGAGAGAAGAATCAGATACGTCCTCAGCTGGAGCAGAACTGCAGGGCACACAAACATGAGTGCTGGTCCCTGACAGCTTCTGAAATGAGCTTTGCTTTCAGCTCTGAATGAGCAACTACTGCTGCAGCCTGGGGCTGCCTGTTCCCAGACACCCTGTTCCTTCAAAGGTCTCACTGTCCAGTTTTGGAAACCCTGATACTGCTGAGCCTCTTGGCCACTGGTCTTTTCTACTTCCCATCCATATGGGACTTCTGACATGGTATTAGCAATATTGAGAAAGTGGGAATAAGAGCTTGTGGCTTACCATCCATTTAGAAGGCACTGAGGTTTGAACTGTGACTGGGGCATATGTGGGTATAAAGTAAAATAGAGACTCAGTCTTTTCCTTGCGTTAACAAAAGAAATCCTGAAAGGATCAGATTGCATTTTGCCTTAACACTTGCCTACTTATCCAGTGGAAGGTTACTACCCTTTGCAAGATCCTCCCATTGCAGACCTAGTAAAGGCTCACAAGCTGCTAGGCTACTTGAAGAATGTGATCCATGTTGGAATAGATGTGACAGTAAGCTGTTGTTCCTGGGTGGATCTGTGGGGCATCACACTGGAAAATGTGATTCTGCAGTTCTCAGCACATGCTGACAGCTCAGATGTTTCCACATACGTGGGAGTCTAAATGTTTGTATGCTTTTGCATAAGCTGTGCATGTTGGCTTGCAAAATGGGATTCTTAATAGTTCCAGGACTTGATTTAAATCATAGTGGACTTTACTGTTCTCAGTCCTCTGAGGTTTCATTCCAAGTATACAAGAAGTGATGTTTGTGAGGGTCAGAGCTGCTGGATTTAATTTTGCAGCCTTGAGAGAAGCTTGTTCATATCCTAAACTTCTTACTGCTTTCCTAGTGATGTGGTGAAATTCTGGCAGGTCTGCCTTGAGAACTGTTTTGGCTGCAGCACTGTTCACTTTGAGAGATGATCAGTTTATGCCATCTGCTATGGTTGTGGCTTGAATGGAGACCTGCTTTACTAGTTGACCTCCTCTGCAGGGATTCCCATTGACAAACTGGGAATCATCAACACTTAAAACCCTTTTGGAAAAACCCTATCAAGGTGTATCCATGTGGCTAATAGTAACTGACATCCCTACTGCATGACAGCTCTCCAGAGGCATGAGTCTGGCTGCTTTGCCATCCTGAATTCCCATGTTCAAGGGTTTTATTGCAGTCAACCTGTAAAAACAGTGGCTGCCCTAGCCCTCCAGTTCATTCAATGGTTTATGCGTGGATTGGGCAGGATCCAAGCTGTGTGTTTTTCTGCGTTTGTCATTGCAGGAGGGGAAGCTGGTGGAGAAGGACACATCCATGTGGCAGCTGCAAGGAGAACCCACAGTGTTGATTACATTAGCCCACATATTCAATTATTTCTCCCCTCTTCTGGTGAGTTTTGTCCATCTGTTAAGAGCTTCTGTAGATGCCTGTTACTGTGCTTGCAAGGGAAGGTAAACCTCAGCTTTTTCTGGGAGGTGGCTGTGCCTTGGAATACTGTTAACATGGCTCTCTGTCTTAGTGCAAGGTGTATCTGGTGGAAGATGTTCTCATGACCTTCCTGTTGAGCATCCTTGAGCAAGGAGGGGCAGTGGAGGCCCATCCCCTTATTCAGCAGCTGCTGGATCTCATGTGGCTTCTTATGGAGGTGAGTTGCTAGGGTCCTGGTTCTTCCCCAGGGATCACAAGGAAACCGTGGGAGGGGGTTGTGCTGAGGACGGGGTTCAATACTGGATGGCTCAATACTGAATGGTAGTGGTGATACTAGCAAAGAGCTTACAAGGCATTTCTAAGCTTCTCCTCCTGCCAAAGGAACTGGTTATGTTGAGTAACTTCCTGCTTCTGAGAACATCAAATTTATCAATAAGAAATGAGTTGGTCTCTTGGGTGGTTTTGATCCTTACGTGACTGTGGAGGTCCTAAATTCCACCATGTGCCCCAGGAGATAGATCACAGTGTGCAGGACTGGGGTGGAAACGGGCACTGCACTTTCACCACCTCCAGCACTGCTGGGAAAAAACCTCCTATTTCCCATGGCCCTTTGTATGCAAGCTGGATGTGATCACTCATTGCAGGGACACTTGTTTGGAGCAGGATTTACTAGCCACTGGAAAGCTGCTGCTGCTGGAGGGCTGGGGTACACAGAGCCAATCACTGCCAGAAATCTGCTTGGAGACAGCATGTCTGTCCTTTGGGGTAACAATTAACAGGTGGACAATTAACAGCACTGGACCACTGCTGCTTGGCTATGAGTTGGACTCAAAAAGACAATTCTATCATCACATTTACTTCTCTCCTTTCTGAGTTTGTTCTCAAAAGATGGTATGTTTGATAGGCTCAGGGGATATGAAGATGGGTGACTGCCCAGCTAAAGAGGACCTGAGAATTTGGGTGTTTTTTAGGTGATTTTTGGGTTTGTTTTACTAGTGCAGAAACTTGTTTTCCTGTAGCAAAGCAATGGCACCAACTTCTGCTGGGACTCTCCTATGGAGTCAGATGGACAGCCACTGTGGGTTCAGAGTGCCTGCTTTTTCAGATCTGAAGTGAATGCTTCCCTCCAAGGTCACGCTCTGGGAACTGTAGCTGTTCCCTACTCGATGCTGCTTCTGTTCAGTGTGGTTTTTATTTTCTCAGGAGTATGAAGTGCACGAGTGCCTCAAGCAGCTACTGATGTCCTTGCTGCGGGCTTACAGGTTCTCCCCCATCATCCCAGACCTGGGATTACAAGTGAGTTGCACTTCTGAATCCCCAAGAATCTGTGACTAGGCAGCATCTGTTATGTCCCCTTGTCCAAAGGTACATGATGTTTTGGACTTTGCAGTTGTTTGATCTAGAGATGGCAATTCTGTCACATTGGATCTGTTCGAGAATCATAGCCTCTTCTGCAGATGGAATCACTTCTGCTTTTTCTGTTTCCTTAGATTCACTACCTCCGTCTCACCATAGCAGTCTTGAAGCATGAGAAATCCAGAAAATACTTACTCAGCAATGTTCTGTATCCTTTGTGCCTCGTAGTCCCAGTTCTCCCTGCCCTCAATAATGCAGGCAAGGAAGCTTCAAGGATTTGAAGGTCTTGGGAGGCAGAAGCCACCCTATCTTTGAGAAGTCATTTTTAATTGCTCAGGTTTCCTCTGTCAGTCTGACATCATTCTCTACAAAGTCTTGCTTTGAGAAGGTGGAGCAGTGTCATATAGTTCACATCCTAGTCACACAGAGAACTTCATTTCTACCTGACTGACGTCTCTAATGTCGCTAGAGCAAAAATGCTTTCAGAGCAGTCCAGCTGCTGTGCTAGCATTTGAGCAGCTGCTGTGATAACTGCCTGGGGCTTCTCCCAGGAGGAGGCTCTTGATATGGTAGAGCTTTGAGTGGTTGCTTGGAAAGGAATCTCTCACTACAGCTCTGGAAACAAACCCTGTATATTCTCCTGACATAGCTTCTGTGCTTGCTTTAACTTGGCTGCAGCTTTGATGTGCTCCGTTCTGTTGTATTCTTCTACATTAAGAGCCCACTGCGTGTGGAGGAGGCTGGTTTGCAGGAGCTCATTCCCACCACGTGGTGGCCAAACCGCTTCACCAAGGAGGTGAGTAAGGGCACATCCACTAAGCAGACTGAAGAAATTTTGTGGCCTGCTGTCCCATCATTTTCTGGCTGAGGAAATTGGATGACCCATGTTTCCAGCTGCATTAGTACTGGTGCATCCTTCAAAGTTGTATGAGAGCTGTAGCCTGTCCATTGCGCTGTCGTCTTTACTGTCACCTAGAGGAGATGTTTGGAGTGTGTTGCTTAGGACAGGGAAGGGGGACATTTTCTATGGCAACAAATCTGGAAGGAAACCTCACAGCATGTAAGAAATTCCAGGTTGACATGGGTATCCTCAAAAGATCTCCTGCCCTTACTCATTACAAGGCCAGGGAAGGCCTGTTTAGGTGTGCTGCTAGTCACACACTGGCACGTTGTTTCAGGGAGTTTCTGCTCTCCATTTGGCAAGAAGTTTTCCCTGTGAAGAGTTCTCCTAGTAATCAGTGTCTGTCCCCCAACCAGGGCAAGGAGAATAAGGAGGTGAAGGAGGAGAGTGCTGAGGAGAGACTGAGGCGGCGGGCATATGAAAGAGGCTGCCAGCGGCTGAAGAAACGCATTGAAGGTCTGTGAGGAAGGAGGGAAATTGTCAAGATCCCAAACCTTTTGTTCAGTCAAAGGGACCAACCCTTGAGCTGTTTCCAAATTCCCCTCACAACATGAAGTCCAGCTGTGTTCCTGGCAGGATGGGCTGTGCTGCAGAGGTGGGGACTAGCCATCCCATTATCTGGTAGAGGGTTATGAGTGCTGGGACCCAGGTGCACAGACCTGCAGCATCCCATCACGGCGCCAAACTAACCTTCAGGGGTATTGTTTATGTGGATGAATTTATTGCTGGGTGGTGGGGGAGAAAATTCTCAGTGATGTGATTAGCTTTCTGCTGGCACTGGTTCTTCCTGGGCTCCTCTGCAGATGAGGTGGCCTTTCTCCTGGGGACAGGGTACTGCAGTTGGGATTAGTGTGGGTAGTTACTCTCCAGTGCTTGTTTTCTGATGGCAGATGTTTCCATTTTAGTGGTGGAAGGTCTCCAGGTTCAGATTCTGAAGCTGCTGCTGAACAACAAGGACAGAGGAGGAGTAAGTGCTCTGTGAATCTTTCGCTGCAGTATCCCCACATCACAGGACTTGTAAGGTGTAGATTTACCACCTGCTTTTCCTACTGCCAGGGGGAAGCCTCCAGATACATCTTCCTAAACAAATTCCGCAAGTTTCTGCAGGAAAACGCTAGCAATAGAGGGGTAAGTCAGAAGGTCAGCCTTCCCTCAAGCCTCATCTGGAGAGCTCTCTGGCACCTTCAGACTGGGAGCTCAGCCCTTTTGACCAGGCTGCTTCCAGCAATTGATAACTGAGGTCTAGATATGGCAGGGAGTGGGGAGAACATCTAAGGGTAGAAGCCATGCAGCTTATCCAAGTCCTATGCAATCATCTGTAGGAAGCTCGTCCATGGGCACAGCCTTAGGTGGGAGTTGAATGACCTCCTAAAATGCCTCAGGGAGCACAGCTGTGGAATGCTCTGCCACAGCTGGTCTGCTGGCTTTGGCATTCTCTTCACTGCCTGGGTGAGGACTGTTCTGGCCCTGGAGCAGTTCGTTGGGCTGCAGGTTTGTGTAGGCATCTGCTGTTGCAGGAAGCCCTTTCTTCACCTGCATCTGTGTTCATGATCAGCCCTGTATTTCATGGTGGAGCACATTGTATCCATCCTCTGTCAAACCAGCTTGTTATTTCAGTGACCAGGACTTTCTAGAGGTGGAAACTGCTTCCTACCATTAGGGCTGGCCTCTCTACCAGTGCTGGATGCTAGAGATGCTAGCAAGGCTGAGAACACCAGAGTTTCTGACTCTACCATGTGTCCACTGGGACTAAGATGAACTTTCACACCTGCCCTCATAGCTGAACTCTCATTCGTGCCCTAGAACTTGACTGTGTTGTGCCCACCAGAGTACATGGTGTGCTTCCTGCACCGCCTGATTGCTGCCCTGCGTTTCTTCTGGGATGGCCACAAGGCGAAAACCCCAGCCACAGTGAGCAGTGAAGGTAAGGCCTGGAGGAGAAGCTTTGAAGGCATTTCTGTCGTTAGGACAAGGCTTACCTCTTGGCAGTGCTCTGCAAGATGCTGGAAATGTTCTGTTTCTCATGGGTGCCTGAGCCTTCTGTCACCCTGTTTCCATAGTTCCCAGTCACCCTGGGAAAATTCCTGTGTGCAGACCTATTCCAGTAAACATCCAGACCTGAGGCTTGCAAAGGAGCACCTGTACTGTTTGCTGTTTCTCCTTGTCTGCTCTGGAGCAGAGTCCAGTACTGATTATGGGTCTGTAGAAGGGCAGCTCAGTGATCCCATAGTCAAAGTTTAGGGGAAGATACTTGTCTGGTTATGTGATTCCCAGACAGTGAGATTAAGGGGAAACCAAATCAGTGCCAATTGCTTTCCCACTCTCAAACCCTGCCTTGCCTGTCCTGCCATGATCTGCTTGGCATTCCCTTTTCTTTCTTTAGGCTGGCCTTTTGTCAAGAGTCAGTAAGTGCCTTAATGATTCCTGTGGGACTAAGTGACAGAGCTAGAGTAGCCAGATGGAGAGCTGCCGGGGTTTCTGATGATCCAGTTTCCTCCAGTGACTGTGGCTGGGAGGAAGGAAGTGCTGGGAGGCTTGTTGTCAATGGCCATGGGTTACTTCTGTTTCTGCATGGATCTAATGCTTGCTTCACTGTGGAAATCACCTCTGCCTTAATGGCTTGTGCTTTATGACAACAAAAGTTGTCACTGAATATTAGTCCAGGCTGTGCCCAGGGGTCTGTCACAGGAAGACTACACACAGTAAAAACGCAGTACCTGCTGCCCAAGAGTGTTCAGTATAAACACAGAATTAGAGACATTTTTCATCCTT
>JANHGB010031941.1:3342-29485 GCA_026283785.1 Coracopsis vasa | reverse complement strand
ACACAGGGGCTTGGAGCAACCTGCTCTAGTGGAAGGTGTCCCTGCCCGTGGCAGGGGGGTTGAGACTAGATGATCTTAAGGTCCTTTCCAACCCTAATTATTCTATGATTCTATGAATTTCTGAATTTAGTCCAAGATTCAGTTCAAATTAAAACTGTGATAGTAGAAACATATTCATTGTGTGGTTTCTGTTGTACCTGTGTTTCACAGAGGGGCAGTCCCTAAATGACTTTCAGGTTTATCATTTCAGCAGTCTTAATCTCAGAGTATTTGTCTTGTATTTGATACATGAATCAAATTTCATACAATTATATCAAATTGGTATAATGTCAACTTGTATTTGATAAATGAACTTAGCTGAACACATAAGAAGCAGAGCAGTTTGATGACTGAAGCACTGAGACTCCCTTCTGTTATCCTATATATCAAAAGTTTCTGAGTTTCTGTACAAATTAGGTTTCATAGTGACAAAAGTGGCAGTTTTTCATCCTCATATATTGAGCATAGCTGTTCCGAGTTGTGGTATTTTATTTCAGGAGGTGGTACTGGAAAAGTTGATAATGTGTATGAGTCTGTCTGGCATCTGCATCTTGACAGTTGTAATGTAATTCCTTAAGGCCGTTACTCTTTTCCTCACAACCAAAGCTTGCAATGACAGCTGAAGGCTTGGGTGTTTATGGACTGCAAGAGCTGGCCCATTCCCTGGAGGCCTGCCAGTTAGTCTGCCTAATGTCACAGGAGCCTGAATTTCTGTGTTTTGTCAGTCTTGTATTGAACCTGTAATTCATGTTCTCAAATAAAAGTGTTCCAACAGGTTGTTACAGTGTGAGCACTTAGCAAATGCACTGAAGCATTGGTATAATTCACTTGTGCATGCTGTGGGCAGCCAACCATTAAATGACAGGTTTTTCCTGGACTGATGTCATACATTCTGAAAATTCAGTCCAAACCACCTTGAATTATTTGCTGATGGTAGTGTTTTGTTATAACAACTTTATTCTGTGATCCAGGGTTGTTCCTTTTTCTTATAGATTTTGTGTTTGGTTAGCTGAAAGATAATGGGTTTTGATCTTGCCTATAACAGGGGCCCAAAGCTGCTACTTGCTTATGCATTCTTACAGGTGAACACATGGATTCTTCCTTTTACCAGACTTTGCCCTGATACCCTGTATCAAATTCCTCTTTCAAATGAGTATTAGTTATGTTTGAGAAAGACTAATAGTTATGTTTGACATCTTTTAGTCTCTTCAGAAGAGCAGGTAAACAGTCACCAATAGGTAGTGATGTGTGTACAGTGAGGCTTTGAATGTGCCGATTTCTGGGGAAAAACACTTTTAGAGACTTGATTTCTGGAGAAATTGGTAAATAGTGACCAGTTTTAATCTTGGGTCCTGTTTTGTATGCATTTTACCATGAAAGACCATTTATTAAAACCAAGTCATAGATATATTTGGTGAGAGGTCATGAGGACAATTTGGTGGTTTAACACACTATGTGCTATTTCTGTGCTCCACTGTCCCATGTTTCCTTCCTGTAAGAGCCAGAAAATAACTTGCAGAAAGGTGCAATAAACCAGTGTTATACTGTGGAAGAAGCTACATACAGAAGGGTTGGCAAAGACTGTTCAGATGACAGTTTCATGACTATGTTCAGTATGGGGCAAACCCTACCTGAACTACTTTTTTATGAGCTGTTAAGTAGCAGCAAGGCCTGTTGTGTGAAGAATAGACAAAGTATGTGAAATTGCATTTCCAGGAGGAGACAGTGGCATTGTGTGGCAGTTAATGTAGAAGAAATGCAACTGCTTTGGACTTGTGGGTCCTCATGCAGTCTTTGAGTCACTGTGGATCACATACCGTAGCCTCGCGGTACATAGGCTGGGAAGCACTGCCACGAGCTTAAACGATTTGGATGATTCATGGATGCACCTGAACACACAGCCCTGACTCCATAGGTGAGCTGTTGCTGTTCAGATGGGTAAAGATGCAAAACAAAAGGGCAGATCATTTCACTAGAGTTTGTACCTTAGCATGTTTCCTTATTTTTTTGTCTTAAACATTAATGTTATTATAGAATATAATATTACAATACTGTTCTCTGGCTTATTTGTAAATAGCTAGCCATCCTCTTCCTCTCTCACTGAAAATATACACTTGGGGGCTGCATTGTGTTTTCTTGTGGTAAAATAAATGCTGTCATTCTGCTGTGCCCAAGAGGGGTTGTTGGATTTGAATATTAATACCAGACTGCAATAAAATTCAAAAAGACATTCTTTTGTGAGAAAAATACAATTTAATTCTTACAAAGAAACTAATTAAGTCAAAGGCAAATGGTTCTGTGATTCTGAGGCTTATTGCTAATGCTACTGAATGTTACTCTGCTTCTGCTGTTACTCATCATAATGTGAATGTGGATGTTTAGCATGGGAAAAGATGCTTGGTTTCCTTTCCACTCTGTTAGAGGGGAAAAAAGGAAAATCCCTTTTTTATTTTCCCTTCTTTTGTGCCTGCGGAAACATGTAAGAGTTATGCCAGTGGCTCAAGCATTTATTATGATTATTCCATTTTAAAACAGACCTCAGGAGAACCTCAACTTTGATTTTTTAAGGAACTTGGGAACTCTACAGGTAGAAAACAACTAACTGAATGTGCTGCAAGCTTTGTAAATGTATGTGAAGCGTATACCTGTTCAAAATAAGCTAGTGGTTTGGTCTAAGGAGGTCTATGATCTCTTCTCATTTGGAAGGTAAATGGGAGGGTGCTCCCTAAAATACTGACAGAAAGTAAACATACCTGTACCTTTCAGAAGCCCTTGTACGTATACCTCAAGGCTATGCTTGCTTTCTCTCACCATTTTAAACCATGTAATATTCATTTAGCATTTTACGTTTCTTATTATGCCGTGTGTTTTAATCCAGGGCAGTGTTACGTGCGTGATTGACACACTAACTGCGTTTCTGCGCTTTGTCAGTAAATCTTTTCTTTTCTTTTTTTTCTTTTTTTTTTTTTTTCCACACAATTGTCTTGTTTTCTTTTACATTATGTAGAAAAATACGGAAACTTCTCCAGAGTACCACTTTTTCTGCTGTAAGAAACGAACCTGTTATTATTGGTTAATATGAAAAGGAGCTGGATCTAACAGATATTTATTACTAGTAACAATTTATACAAGGACCTTGAGATCATGCACATTATGCTGTTACTGTTATTCTCATTCTCTCAGCTCCTTTGTTTCTTCAGCTGATCTAAAATGATGTGATAAAATCTTTGGACCTTGACAAGTATTGGGCCTTTCACTTCAGATATCAAAACTAAAATTTAACCTCCCCCTCCCCCAAACATCAGATTAAATAAACATGTGTCATTTTATTTGTTTGGAAATAACTTAAGTCAACACTATAGGTTGGCTCAAATTGTTTAATTCTCCTTGAAATAAGCACCTGAAAGTATTTATTTTTTCTCTCTGTGTATTCAAAAGGTATTCACATGCCCTATGTCTCTTCCCATTGACATATGAAATTAGGATTTACACTGGGGAAAGTGAGAAGAAAAGTATTTGAATGAAAGATTCATTCTAGATCTCTTTAAAATCACTTTGGTCAGTTCTGAATGGATGCCAAACACTGAAAACAGCAATGTGGAACTAGGACCCAGCCTGTGGATTTATGACTTATTTAATAAATTTTAAGTAGAAAACAGTGATTGGGAGGAAAAGCAATTTATCTCAAATCACTGCTTTGCGTAAAATAGTCCTTCAGCCAGGTATTGTGTAGGATTTTTTTTTTGATTCAGCACACTCAGCTATTTTAGCTCTTTGGTGGATTAAGTTCAGCTGTACAATGGTATGTTGTTGTTTTTCATTTGTACTGCAGTAGTGTTTGCAGGCTCAAGTAAGATAGAGGTCTTTTTTATAAGAGATGCTGTACAAACGCATTGTAAAAGACAGTTCAAGCCCTTAAGAGTTCATAGTCCTAATAGACAGCAAATGAAAGCTAGCAAGGGAAACAATGGCAAGGAGGTTTGAAGCAGCTTTCCAGGGTCATACAGCAGAGGGTCAGTAGGTGTAGGCATGGGAATAAGACAAGTGTCCTGTCCATGAAACTGTAATGACTTCTTTACTAAACAGATTAGATCTAAAGTATGTTCACAGTTCTATCATATTGATGATTTCTGTTCTTGCAGAGTCTTAAACTGAGGTAATTAAAGACCGTTTTGCAAGTAGCAATGGAACTGCTCTGACAATCTTGTTGAAACAAGCAGGATAGTATGAAGCATAGCATGGGACCATTAGCTTCTTTTTCTTTCCTGAGTGTGAGGGGACTCATACGCTGATATTGATGTTGGGTTCACTGTTCAGCAGGCATAAACCAGCATAGCACTACTGATTATTATCTTTTTCTGAGAATCATTCTCATATTTTAGTTGTGAATCTTGCTGTTTGTATTGATTTCAGTGTTACGATTTTTAGCATTTGTAATATATTTTAGTATGCATCTTTATATATGCTAGATGCTTACTATTAGCTTTGATTTGTTAATGATATTTTATCTTATTAGATCTTAAACACCAGCTATTAAATGAGTTTTAAATTTTCTTTCTGTACATCCACCCTCTTCCATAGTTTCAACATAATTTAACAAAATCTTTGTGTACTTTTATACCTGACCTGCTGGGATCTGGAAGTCCATTCCATCCCCAATTTTTTCTATAGCCCAACATCAACATACATTTTACAGTTTCAGACAAAGATGGAAAATCTACAATAAATGAAGAACTGAAATGTAGCCCCATTGTCTTTCACAATCAATTTTGAGCAGCCCCTGCAGAAGACCCCAGTGAGTTTGAAAATCATGTTTTCAGAATTTCTAGAAATTTAGTTTTCTGTTAAACTAATACCTTTTAAATGGGCAGTCTTGAGTATTGATTTCATTGATAAATGATGACAAGGTGGTTAATGTAAAAAATATGAAGGTTTAGAATAAAGGGGTCAATAACTTTCCTTTTGATATCACCATAAGTAGATTTCACCAGAGATCTAATAGATTCCAAGCTTTTTCCCAGCTAATATAGCAGTTTCATGTGGTTTTCCACTCTGAAATATTATTCAACCTGGACTATAATATTCAGGAGACAGCAACTCCACTTGGAGATCAGTTGCTTTTTTTTTTAAAGCAGAAAGATTTTATCAAAAAGAATGTCAAAAGCAGTTTTATGTAAATGACAGATCTGTAATTAATTGCAGCATTTGCAAGCAATATTTTGTATAAGGAATACTGAATATTCAGTACTATTTAATTGTTTATTTAAAATAGTTTAATGAGCTTTGCAAAGGCAGGAAAACACTGAAAAATGCAAACTAGAATGATAAAAATCCTTTGATTATATTTTCTTATTGGCTGTCAACATCCTCTGAATAATATGCTACATGAGTTTGTTTTTTCAGTATTAGTGGTAACACAGCTTTTATGAAAACTGCCCTCCTGCTAGTAGGAAGGGGCCAATACCTCTCTAAAACAGCAGTGGTGCTGGAAGAGGCAGACTCATTTATCATGATGGCTGATTATACGGTGTAGAATACATCTATTTAAATGTGCGTGAGAGGCCACCTACTGGGGGTGAGAAAAAGCATCCTTGGACTTTTTGAGCCTCCTAATCAAGAAGATGACTACATAATGCTGAGCAGGTACTTAAGAGAACTGTATTCTCCATTTTTTGTGTATAAAATATTTTAGCAAGACGGTAGCAACTATATCTTTTTGGTTCTGTCCCCTGATTAATCCTGCTATTGTTATCCAGAGTAAGAAATTTCTACCAAACACTGCTTTCTTGAGTATTCATGTGCACAGATTGTAAAGAGAGAAAAAGAAAGCAAAAGTAATAATAATTCTGAGAGTGGAATTTTAAACCTCACTTAAAGCAAGAATTAGCATCATCTACTGCATAGTAGAAAAGAATTTTTGAAGCTGATAAAGAGTAAGAACTTAAAACAACGTAAAAATAAACCCACAGCAGAGGAAACATTTAACTCCTATCACCCCACTTGTAAAAGATATTTCCCCATTTGCTTTGCAATTCTGTGTATGCTGTGTTTTTTTTCTTCAATATGTAAGCTGGGATGAACCCATGTTGCTTGTGACCTCAGACTGGTAGTTTCCCCTTTTTCTGCACTGTTTCTTTCTAAAAGGGAACCATAATGTGCACTTGTCTTTAACCAAAAAGTATGTAATTAAATACAACATAATCTGTCAAGCAAATAAAGATCTTGCATGTGGGGTAAAAAAAAAGAAAAAGGAATAGCAGTTGAATAAATCCCACATTTAGCAACTGCAAGTGCTTTAAAGGCAGCTGTAAGGAAGCTGTGCATTATTTTTGGAATAGAATGGTTTGTGGTGGGGTTTTTTTTGGTTTTGTGGTTGTGTTTTGTCTTTTTTTGTTGTTGTTGTTTTTGCTGTTTTGTTTTGATTTGGGTTTTTTACCTCAAAGGAGTGTTCTCCCACCTCCCGTTGATTCCTTATATCCAAGGGCTATTTGAAGTAAATAGTGATAGAATATTCCAGAGCAAGTATCTTGCTAAACAGCTCTGTTTCTCAAGAGGTCTTCCATGAAACATTATGAAAGTGGAATTGCATAGCACTTGTTAATCAGGGTAGCTGATAAATAAATATTCAGCTAAGGGGAGGATTCTTTCAGTGAAATAGACAGCAGGTGACTGGCTCTTAGAGCAAGGAGTGACGTTATACTGGTGATATGGAACAAAGCAAATCCTCTGTAACAAGCCCTAATTATTTTGTACAGTTTAACATGGAAGGATGGGGGAAAAAATAAAAAAAAAAGGCATGTGAAGTGAAAAGAAAAAGAGGAATTTGCTCAGCTAAGGCACCTATTTCTTCTAAAGAGATAATGTCAAAGCCAATTTAGATCTCATGGTTTTGATTTGTTAAGAGGAAAGTTTTACAGGTCCAGGCTGCTGGTTTTTACTTGATTTTATCTTCCAATATAAAGCACATTAATGCTAAGATTAAAAGCAAAATATAAAATTATTTTTCTTTAAAGTATGTAATAAAAACATTTAATTACAAATTCATTTAAATCTGAGCCTAAACTTAAACTTTTTCCTACTGAGGGTAGGAAAAAGCTGTCTAATTTTAGTCCTTCCTACTATCCACTACAGTCTTGTTCTAGTAAGCCATTTTCCATCTCTTTGTCTGTATCACAAGGTGTTACTCATCCTTATTCTAAAACCATTTCTGAACAGACACTTGGACTACAGCTCTGTGAAGTGAGAGTTGCAGGCAGATGCACACTGACAACCCCTTCTCTGTTATTTTGTAATGGCTTTTGGATCAAAGAAGAAACAGGAGTAAGTTGGAACTAAAGAGTAAGAAATGGGGTCTTGGACAGAGGTCCAAGACACAGTGTAGTATGGGAGCTTATGCTCTGTACCTAAACTGCCCTGTGCCATTTGAATGATGCACAAGAGCATCCTGAACAATCAGGTGTGGGATTCATTTTAGATATTTTGAACAGTGAAAGTATCTTCTGAAAATGGTGCACTCTTACACATATGTTAAGAAAACAGTTTTGCAGTCTTCATTTTTTTTTGAGGATTTGTGCAAGGTTTCTTTAAGAACTCAGATTTCCAACTGCTGATCAGCTGCAAGCCTTCATAACTTCTTCTTTTACGTTATTCACAAACTTCTTCTGCAGCATTTGTTCTCTCTCAAAACATTATATTCTACAATAGGAAACCAAAACCCCTGCCTCTCTTCTCCACCACTGTGTGATCTGTTCCCTGCATTTAATTTCTAAAAATTGCTGCTACTATTTTTTTTTTTTTTTCTGAGAGGGAGGCAGACTCCAAGGCTGCATAAATGACATATGGATAGTTCAAACAAAAATTGTACTGACAATCTCCAGGTAGTTTTGAGTGCAACATTGAATAAACCAACTCATAGCTCGTAGAATAGAATAGTTAGGGAGTGAAAGGACTTTCAGTTCATATAGTTCCAACCCCCCTGCCATGAGCAGGGATGCCTCATACTAGACCATGTTGCCCAAGGCTCTGTCCAACCTGTCCTGTCAGTGATGGAGCATTTACCACTTCTATGGGCAACCTGTTCCAGTACTGAAGAATCATGATAGCTGAATGAGGAAAATGAGTTGCATTGGTCATACATCTGAAAAATGAGGAAAAAGTTTGTTCCCTGAATTACTAAATAGGAACATGACTACAAGTTCTAAAAGGATAAGGTGGTTTCCAGTATTGTCACAGACTTCTATTTGGTTGTGTTTGGAAATGATGTCATGTACTGACCTGCTAAGTTGTGTATGCTTGGACACAATTCTAAAAATTATGGCACTATTTCACATTGATTTATTAGATCTGCACGTTATATGGAGAGTTTATCTCAGAAAAGATTTTAAAGTTGGCTTTGTTACAGATCAGAATCTCTTCCCACATTTAACTCTAAAATACAATTTTTATGATACTTGAAAAATTTCAAGTGGTTAGAAAATTGTTGATTTATTTATTTTTTTTTTTTTAATATGAACTACCCTAGTTTAAAGCAATCATTCTTGAATTAGCGTACAAAGTAACCTTTCTAAGCAGGAGGATACTGAATAGTTTAAGCTTTTATTAACCTTTAAATTTTTTCTGCACCTCCCCCCACCCCAGGATGCCTTTGAGATAATGGCTGAAAATTATGAGTTCAAAGAAAATGAAATATTCTGTCTGGAATTTCTGAGGGCAGCTTCTGTGCTGAAATTTCTTCCGTTTCCAGTAATCAGAATGAAAGATATACAAGGGTTGCCCTGCATGGGAGACAGAGTCAGAGATGTCATTGAGGTAACGTACCTCTGAATTATCTGTGAATTGATTCTTTTACAGATCTGGCTTTAGAGGTCACAGAGTGCAGCAGTGATATCTAAGTGTATTTACACAACCTTCCGTGTTTCCTGTAATAACATTATAGTATCTGTGTAACTGAGAACTCAGTAATTTCTGGAAACCTTTTGTAGTAACATAAGGTTCTGTCATGAACTCCTGCCCTTAGGAATAAAGATAACTATTGAATAAATGCAAATTAATAAATAATGCAATACTATCTTTGTATGTCATTTGTAAAGGCTTGCACTGATTTGGATACGTCAGGTTAACTGTTAATAGTTTCGTTTATATGACTTCTTCCATTGGCTTTATTAGAAATACTATTTTTGCAAAACTGGTAAATATTTTAGTACTTTAATGTTAAATCCTATGTTGCTATGAGTTATAAGCAGAGCCTTTATCTAGGTGATGGATGAACTTTTACATTCTTACTGGAGCTTTGAATTTTCCCTGCATTTTTCTTTAGCCTTTTCAGATCCTACACCACACTTCTGTTAATTCCAGCAGGCAGCTGATCAGGGGATCTCAGCTGTCTGGAGAGGTCTTTCTGAGTGTTGTGATTCTATCTGGCTCCTTGTTTGCCTCATGCCACCAGAGCTTCTGAAGTGCTTTTTGTACCTACCACCTGGGGACTGGGAATTCAATTATGATGCCACAGAAAATGTTATGATTTGTTGGGAGGGGGCTGTTAGTGGGATTTTTTTTTTGTTTGTTTGTTTGGGTTTTTTTAGGTTTTATCAGAAAGGCTGAAACAACGGTACACTCAAGAAAAAGAGATCTGTTCTTACAATGGTCTTTTAAGAGAAGTAAGTTCAACAAAATAATGAAATCTAATTTTCAGGACAACTCATTGATAGCTTATGAGAAATAACTGCTTTCTAGCTGTGAATTTATGAGTAAATAAGTACTGTGAAATATATTCCATGGTCCCAGTTTCCACTTCATCCTTGAGTAAATTTATGAGTAAATAAGTACTGTGAAATTTATTCTGTGGTTCCAATTTCTCCTTCATGCTTCAGTAATTGCATTAGGATTTGATCCTAATGGCATAAACCAATATGTTTGTTAAGCATGCTGTTTATGTTTGTACAGGTTGATATGCCTTTCTTTTAGATTATTTTACTAAGTCTTATTGTAATCTTGGGTTGGTTGTTTTTTTTTTTTTTAATAATGTCTTTGTTTAGGAAATTATTGAAGAAGGAGAGAGTTCTAGAGCTAAAGAAGTGTTAAATGATGAACGATACAAGTCATTTAAGGTAAATCTTTTAAAGTTTATTGCTGTTGTTTAAAATTTCCCTCCCATTAGTAAAGCTTAGACATAGCCATCAATTTTATTACAAAGGAAGATACAATATCTGGTATAAAGAAAGATGTTGAATAAAGAGAAAGGGAAAGAGAGAAACTGATAGAGTAAGGAATAATGGTGAAATCAGTTACCTTTCTAATAACTGTGATGCATACACAGTTGCTCTTAAGCTTAAACTAAACAATCTCTTTGCTTGGAAACTAACATAATACATACACTTTGCTGTAAGCTTAACCCAATGTTTGGTTTATTTCCTCCATTGATTAACATTATAACACTGCACCATCTCATTTGGGCGTTAAGAAAATACTAGGTGAAGAAGATAACTCAGATCTATTTTAATTCTCTTTTGTGTAAGGAAAGATGAAGAGGACTGGAGATATTTCTTTGTTAGGCAGATTGTAGGTTCAGAGTCATGATCATATGTCATAATTACATGTAATTTAAAGCAAATAAATACTGCAGTTCCCATTTCTTATATGGTCAGTGAATTCTTCTCTGGAAAAATATATACTGGAATTTTTTTCCCAAATTTTATCTGCGGTTTTGATCTCTAAAAAGTATCTTGTTTGTGTCTTCAGAAAAAATTAAAACAAAGAGTAAACCAAGTAGGACTGATTAATTCTCCCCTTCATTACTCACTTTCACTTCAGCTATTGAAAGGCTCTTCCATATTCTCCGACCTGTAATACACGTATGAGAGGATGTACGGTGACAGTTGTTGATGCCATCTGTAGCGATAGTCAGAAAAGAAGTGCAGGTTCACATGTATGGCAGGATTCAGGAACCGAACTTGCTTATTAATAGTAATATGTATCTAGGATCAGCTATTAAATCTTATATTTCAGGATTTAAGAACATTTCTTGGATTTTGAATAAAAATCTATCAGGGGAAATATTATTTCAAATATGCTTTATGCTTTGTTTAACATTTCAAATTACAACAAACTTTTGTGGTTCTCATGTTAGCTCAGCACAGTTGCAACATTTTGGCTAAACTGGCTGTAGCCAGTTTTTCCAAACAATTTTCATGTGTTTCTAAGAAAGCCAAGAAGAATCCCATAATATTAGTGAATTCCTAAATTTTACTGTTTAGCATGGTTCCGGTAACTGCTGCAAATCACTCATTATGACTTAAAAGATCACCAACGGTCCCAGGACCACAGTTCTCAAATGAGTGAAATAAATTACACAGTAGGGTATGACATGCTCAGGTTTGCCTCCTTACAGAAGTGGGTGCTATAGAGAACAAGTTTATATTATTCAATTTCACCAGCTGAAAAAGAGCAATACTTGTATACACAGTTGAAGAAATGGGCTGCCTGCTACTAACACTGCACCCTGGGCAATGTCTCTAAATTGACATCTATAAATATACTGAATAATGATGGATTTTCAAATGGAAAGAAAAAAATTATGGGCTTTTTTTTGGACACACACACACAAAATTTGGACAGGGGCATAAAATCAATTTTCTTTAATTCTTTATCCCAATATTAATTAAGTCTCTTGGAATCATTCTAAACCCAGTAATAGACCCTTTTGAAAATCTCTTAGCACTAGCAAAAACATTAAAAGATAACTATCTAAGTATTTAAAAAATCACATTCTTTCATAAGCACCCATGATTCAGACAAAGAATAGGTAATTTCATCCATTATGTACGAAATGTAGGATAATTGCTATTTAATATTACCATTTTTCTCTTTTCTTTCTCTTAATTATTTCCAAGGAATTAATCTCTTCAGAAAAACACAAAATAAAGCTAGCACGGCTGGAATCCAGAGATTGCATTCAATGGAAAACAGCAGTTATTTGTGTCTTACACAGCTACTCATTGAATTCTATAAAAGTACAAAGACACTATTGACAACTTTAGTATTGACAAACTGAATATAAGGAGTGTTCTTTTGGGCAAGCATTAAAGTTTTCCCTCTTGCTTTCATATCACTGTTCATCTGAGATATTGATCCCCTGCATAATGCTTACAACTGTGACATTTTTGCTTAATGTCCTTTCTTGGGGAATAAGTTAGTGTACAAAATTACTTTGGAATAAATGAAATATAACCATACTAAAACTTTAGAAACTTGTACATTTGGGCTTTTTAATTTTTTAATTTTTTATTTTTTTTTCCTAGTGAGCAAAATAGTGAAATCTGTACTCCAAATAAGACATCCAGGAATTTAGCTTGGTTCACATGAGGACTTCACAATTGTAAGACTATGTGCATAATAAGCAAGCAAACAGAAGTTACAATTTCTACTTGAAACTGCATTCCATATTGAAACCCATTATTGAGCGTGACCTCCAAGCATGTATTTTATAGAATGCAGTATAAAAATAAATTAGTTGTTTTTACATACTTACCATCTGCTTCCATGCATTATTGAGAGCCTTTGCCCAATGCAGAATTTCAAGAGCCACAGGATTCCCACTGACATCATCTCTTGGTAGTGCAGCAACACTAACATCACGTCTACAACTACAGAGCTGGTAGTGTGTATAATACAAAATTGTAACGTCAGTCAAATTAGGAAGATAGTCTTGAGACATCACTTATTCTATAAAGTCTGTGTAAGGGAATCTTACTTAAGCTACTTAACATTACTTTTTGTATTTTTATTAAGACATGCAGTAAAAAATAAGACTGCTATCCTTACCTTAAACCTTAGTTGAAAGTGCATATTTAGGTAAATCACACAAATATTCTGGGGCCACTACTGTGTTATTGTTTAAATTTCACTTTAATGTGAACTGCCCATGTATAAAACCAATCTGTTCAACATAATTTTTTAAAGAAGGGAAGCTGAATCTGTATGTTTGTGTTACACTATTATCTTCAATGTAGGTCAAACTCTGCCCAGATATTTCCCTGTGAAACCTTGCTGTTACCTACTTATTGTTAATTCATTGTTCCTTCAGAAAACAGCACTGAAATGTGTGTTCTTCTACTGACCTTTAGCAGTTTACTTCAGTCTTTGGAGTGGGAGTGAAGACATCTGAGAAATGGTACAGAATGGGTTTACGAACTCTGGAAGAGGTAAAAGCTGACAAGACCCTGAAGCTGTCAAAAATGCAGAAAGCAGGTAAAGTGAAAGTTTCATAAAAACTTCTATCTAAGAATTTGATAGCAGATCAGAGGAGGTGCCAAAGTTCATTTGTACACCCATTTTCTTGGTGCGGTGTCTTGAGAATATTAAATCATCAGGTTTAAATAATATTTGGATTAACAGAGCTCCTAATTAAAAATGGTGTCATTCAAATATATGATTTTTTTTTCATTGCTTGCACAGATATCCAATAAAATCTGCTATTATACACAAAATTCTTAAAGAGTCATTATTGCACAAGTCATGAAAAATTTACATTAGGAAACCAGAACTACTTTTCAGTGGAGACCTGTTTCCTCTGAGGCAGTGATAAACCAAGTTTTGTAATAAAGTACTTGTAAAATTACTTCCATAATCCTGGCACATCTTAACTTTAAACTGTTAAGCAAGGTCAAATGAATAATGTTCCTTCTCCATAGATTTTCTTTTTTTTTGTGTGCTGTTTCCCTAAATAAAGGAATTCATTTAAACAAAGAAATCAGTTACATTAAGGAAAGGAGACTATGTAAAATTACATTGAAATCATGTGGCTTTTTTTTTTTTTTTTCCCCAATAAACCCATATGTTTTATATCACCTCAGAATCCCTTGGATCAGCTTGCCCCCATCCATGCTCCTTTGTCCTTTTTGATTTTGTATATAATATCCAAATGTGAAACAAGCTGCAGGACTGGGCACTTTTGATACAAGCTCTGTGAACAGACATAAAGATAGCTGGAATAATTCACATACCTCTGAGCCTTATTATTTCGAGAAGACCCACCTCTTAAAGCAGTACATCAAGAAATGCCATTGATAGGAACTGATAGGGAAGGCAGAGTAATTTATAAATATTCAGGTTGTCAGCAAGTGGAGCAATTATCCTAATTGCTATGTTATAAGTTGTTACTGCTGTCACAATTTTAAACAAATTATAATGTCCTAAAAATTATATATAAACTAAAAAGACAAAGATGAGGGAAAGAAGAAGCTGTCTCTTACCTGTGATTCCCCACATCCAAGGCAGGAGGCTGACTTCAGGAATGGTGGAGGGAAGGAAGACACTTCTAAAAAGGCTGGATCATAATATATTTCTTTCCGCAACATGTCCTGAAACCAACCTATAGTTTCAGGTTCCAAAACTGAAACTGAAATCTATAGGTTCAGGTTCAAGATTGAGCATCTCTTAATTCTTGCATTAGAATCTCTTGCATTAGCGTCTCTTAACATCATAGGCATGTTCCTTCGCCCATGGTACAAGTTGTGTGGTTCAAATTCTTGGTAAAAGTTGGCTATTTCACACAAGGCTTACCTAGTACTATATAATGTTGATAATTCCACAGAGTGATTGTACCTTTTTTGCCTTTATTTCCAGGGTTTCTCTACTATGAGGACCTTGTTAGCTGTGTATCTAAGGCAGAAGCAGATGCAGTAAGCTTGATTGTCAGGAACGCTGTGTGTACGTTTCTACCAGATGCTTTAGTCACCATAACTGGTGGTTTCAGGAGGTGAGTGAAAACAAGTACGGGCATTTGACTGTTTTATTCAGGTACACAGAAAATAATGTTTCTGTCTTGGAAAAATCAAAGAAGCTTAGTGGGAAAGGATAAAGAGTTTGTTTTCAGTGACTGATTTTTGTTTTCAGTGGCTGGTTTTTGTGTTTTGCTTTTGTTTGGTTGAGGTTTTTTTGTTGGTTGTTGGTTGTTGTTGTGATTGATTTTTTTGTTGCTGTTGTTGTTGGTTTTTGTTGTTTTGTTGGTTTTTTTTCCCCAGGCAGGAGAGCAATCCTATGACATTCCCAGGTTCCCATGTTTTATTACTGTAGAGGGTTAGTTTGTCAGAAAAGAATCTGTCTAAGAATAACTTGCTGGGAAAATGATGTTTAGATTGCCTATTTTACTTGAACATTTTTTTTCTCTTTTAGTGTATCTGAATTCCCAAGGCTGAGAATATTGTAAGGCCATGCTTGAAAGAAAGATACAATAGTTTTAAGGCTATTTTTTTCTTTTTCTTTTTTTTTTCTTTTTTTTTTCCTTTTTTTCTTTTTCTGTAAGAGAACTTGGTCACGTGAGAGTGAAATGTGCAGAGTTTGTAGTGTTAGAAATATACTTTGCAGTAA
The DNA here is from genome assembly GCA_026283785.1 of Coracopsis vasa. NCBI lineage: Eukaryota > Metazoa > Chordata > Aves > Psittaciformes > Psittacidae > Coracopsis > Coracopsis vasa. Next base: position 14,080 of record JANHGB010031941.1, on the reverse strand, counting down.
ACACTGACTAAACTGAATATAAAGTGCTGACTAAATTGAACATGCACTAATCTTTGTGTAGATCGGGTGATCTCAGAATTTGTTTACTTGGTGATTTTTGTACCTAAAACCCAATCTGAAACTGTTGCTCAGGACATACACAATTAATTCTTTCTGGACTTGCTTGAGAGCCTTCCTAAAGCCACACAGTGAAGTACAGAGCCTGGGAATAGACTTCAGGAGTATTGGGTTCCTTGCTCTGTACTTAGTCCCCTGTTATGTTGCTACTTGTAGTACATGTCATGCTCATAAGCCAAAAATAACTTTAGCAAACACCTTAAATCTCTTGCTGCTTAATTTGTCTGTAGCATTGGTATGAAAGCAACAGACAGGAGAACGTTAATAGTTAATGTATCACTCGTGTGACATTACTGTAAGCCTAGATAGGCCTGCATATCCTTCCAGTGAGATATATATATAAAAAATAGAATTCATAATTACTATATACATGCACAGTGATTGTGATGAATATATTTTATCATCTTTGTACCACCTAATGATATCTATAATTATTCCTCATATGTCCCATATTTATTGTAAGAATGTTTGCAGCCACCAGCTACATAGTTTCTACAGACTAGTGTGGTCAATTAGAGGCATTAGGCTCAAGTATGAGCCCTGACCAGAGACAGAATTTTATAGTCAAAACCTCAAGTGTCATCATTCTGACAGTCCTTGTTTAAGAGGCATGTAATGGCAATCTCTTCCCATGGATGCAAATCATTTTGGGAACTTGTGATGTTAATAACTTAAATAGAACTGATTAACACCTGTCCGGATGGGGCAGAGTTGCAGGACAGAACTGTTAGCATGCTGAAAATTCCCAGTTTCTTCTGAGATGATTCATTTGTGAGCTTTGTCAGCAGCATAGTTCGCAAAGTTTGAATCTCACACATCAAATTTAAGGCTATTATTTTGTTTATTATTTCAGGGAGATATGAAAGTTAGCCATTCTCTTTTTTAATTAAGAATAAGCTTTTGTATCTCTGTGTCAAACCAGAAGAGAAATTAAAGTATCTAATGATGCCTTCAGTGAGTAATCTTGTATATTAATTACGTGCCTTTAAATAGACAGAGAATATATTATCAAACTAAGTTTCAAAATGTCAGTCCTAAATGATATTTTACCAGCCCATGGAAAACAAATGCTGCAGTGTAAGATTTGTAGAAAGCTTGATTAGATATATTGAAGTACATTTATTAGGCACCTGTATTTTAGTTACTGATCTGCGATAGAGTTGACTGCATCTGTTCTTTTTTGCTTATCTTGTATAGTGGCAGCATACACTAAGCATGAAGTATGTGTAAGCTCACTAGCTCTCAGTTTTCGATTAACAAATTATTATTTGTTTCTTTCATCATTGTGTAAATATTTTAATAAAAGAAGTAGGCAAATTTTATTAATCAAACAACTTGACTTCATTCTCTTATACTTGTACACTACTAATATAAGAGAAAAAATAGCTCATGATTGCTCTGAATTATATATTCATTCCTTAGGACCCAGATTTGTCTTGTTTTGTATATTTGTTTCATAACTCAGAAAAAATAAGCAGTTGATTGTGTTCCTCCTGATTTGACTGGAGCTTTGAAAGTCATGAGGCTCATAAACCTTACTTACTATGCAGGAGAACTGGATGAATTACAAGGAAGGAATTTGCGATCTACAGTCATGGAGATTCAATAGGGTAGAGATTGAGCTATAGGAGAGTTACATTCTTTTCTCTAAACTTATCAAACGCCCACATGGCTGGTTATATTTAATGAGTTACTAGACCTTTTCCATTAGATTCCTGGAATTTAATGAAATCAGGTATTTTGGTATTTCTTTTAATCAAAATTAGGAAGCATAATGTAAAATCCAAGTAAATAATAGCTATTTTTGAAGGCCTAGCAAACTTGTTCATGGACTTTGGTTTGATTTAGCTTTCACCTTTAGTCTTCTGTACTCGTCTTACTGCTAGTGGGAGACTACTGTTTGTGTATTTCTAATTCAGAATGGTGGAAGATTCAAGGGGAAGAAAAAAAAAGGCCATAAACAGAAAGTGAAAATCAAATTAGTACTTTGCATTTATGTGGTTGAATAAAAATACCAGACCTACAATTTGTTAGAGTAAGGAATGAAATTAGGAAAGCTGATGAAATTTGATTGAGGACATACCAATCAACGGACATACCGTTGTATGATATTTGTATTGAGGACATACCTTTTCCTCTGACCAGTTGCATACAGTTTGTTTCCTCTTTTGCTCTAACATTCTGTAATTCCAGCTTAGGCCCCAAATTCTTTTACTTCTTGTCAAGGGTCATATTATTGAAGCAGACTTCAATGTCTACTGCTTCCTTGAGGCCGTTTCTTTTCGAGTCTTTCATCTTTCTGCTTGTCTTCACGAAACAGCAGCTCATAAAACATCTTTAATCAAAAGTCCTTTTCTTCTGTTTTTGGTTGGAAGTTTCAATAATACTACGTTTGGTTGAAAGCAACTTTCAGTTCAGCTATCTGAATCAGTTAAGGAATATAAAGACTTAAAAGTAATTGAAATAAAGGGTTGTGATGGCAACCCTTCAGTATCTCCTCAATTTGAAATCTTCCAGGATCAGAAATGAATAAATTAATGGCATCTGAGTGAGTTTATTCTTTGTTACACCCCTACAGAAACACTTAGCTTTCTGCTCATAAAGCATACTCCTTGAGTTTTAGTTGGTATAGTTTCATATGAGAGGCTGGGAGAATAATTTTATTTTTAAAACATATTTTTCTGACACTGATCTGGATCATTTTGAAGCAGAAATCACAACACGGAAATGTATGGAAATACAGAAATAAAACAACTATAGTTATGAAATAAATCATACCCATATGCTGTGGAATGCATTTTGTTGGTCTATCCAGTGAGGCCTGTCAGCTCGACTGTATAGAAGGAATTATTGAGGATGCTGATAATGCAATATAAAGCATATCATGCACAATGTTATCAGACTGAATTTGCCACGCAATCTGTTTGAATCAGGAATTGGCATGGCATTATTTTTCAGTGCTTAGCCTCTCTTATTTTGAATTGCTGAGATTTTAGACTGCTTTCTTCTTAAAGTTAGTGAGACAAATTCTGGGGTTCAGAGTAACAACTCATATTGCAAGTTACAAAAGCCACTGAGAGTGAAGTTTTCCTTCCAGTGTTGAGATACAGAGGCCCTGGAATGAGGAGAAAACCCCCTTTATTTTAGCATATGACATCCCTGATTAATACTGTATCTGTCCCAACTATATCCAAGACAGGAGTGTAGTTTAGGCTAATGTGTGTTATCACTTTTAAAGAGAGTTAAACTGAGGACCTGATAATTTCTTTTTCTTTCTTTTTTTTTTTTTTAAATGATAATTATAAATGTAATTTCATTCTATGAAAGGAATTAATTGTTTTTGAATAGTGATAGTGTTATCTCATCTTGCATATATTACTGCATTTTACAGAAAATTTGATGCCTATTAGCAATGTGTTAGTGCTACTATTAATAATATTAGCATTTCTACAGGATTGTTATAATGACAAATAGAAAACATCACACGAGGTTTCATGGCAGGGAGTTTTCTCCCTTTTTCCTGTAGCTCCATGTTAGGACATGGCTTCACAGTGACTTCAAGAAAAGGTTGTCGTGGGCTGAATCACTATCACAACATCCTGCAAGAGTCTTTGTTTTTGCTAATTTGATTTAGCTGCTGATGTTTGGTTTTGAACAGGGGTTGATCTAGTGTGAGAGCTTCTTAAGAGCATTGTATATTAGATAGATGAAGCATTATATAGTGGATGTACTTTATGGCTTCAATCTCTTTACTGGTTATTCATATCCCAACACATATATCCACAAAAAACAATTGACTGAAGGATCTGGAATAAGAATTAAATACAATAATAAGAATAAATCATTATGTTAACTTCATTTCCAGTATGGCTTTCTGTCAGCCTTTCTGTATGCTTTGTCCATATGATTCACAAATGATTTACAAATTAGGTTTCAGATTTCTTGTGTTCTGTGTAGCACACTCAAATAGTTGTGGTTAGGTCTGCAACACTGGGATTGTATTGCAATGATATGAGCGCAGTTACTATATCATTTATAGGCACTTATGTTTTGGAAGTTACCTAGGCATCCTATTGGTATTACAGTTTCAATTGTGACTTACACACACTTTTGTTAGCTTCTCCCATCTTTGCCTTAGGGTAGAATGAAATAGGCTGAGGAGATACTTTGTTTTAGATAAGTTTTCATACTGCAGTTCTTAAGAAGGTGTCCAAGTGTCTTGGGTGAAGTATCAAGCAGAATAACTAGTAACTATCCTATTCTTTGTAGAAGACTAGTTCCTTTATCCTGCATTAGTCTTCAGGGAAGTTTTGCCTCAGACTCTCTTATTATTGAATTCAGTTCTACCATGAGCCTAATTGTAGATCACTGTCTTCTTGCTTGAATTTTATCTTATCTTTTGGAAATTGGGATTTGAGGCTCTGTAACATTCGAAGATAAGGATTGCTATTATAAAAGCAATGAAGAGAGTAAAAGACAGGGTCGGTGTTCTTGTCAGGCAGCGCTGCCATGCTTTTGTGTATTACAGTGTGAAAGTTTTCCCTATGTGCAGTGACGTTTCCTAGAAGGCAAAGAAAGGCATAAAGGAATGACATGGGACAAGACCCTCGTCTTTCCTGTTGTATCAAGAAAATTGTTTAAATATACCTTCTTTCAATCTCAGACATAAAGTAAAATGAAATAGCTCAGAACAAGAAACACTTCCAGAGATTATTTTACAGACTCAGGCTCATGCACCAACGAATAATTAATGCTATTCTGGCACCTTTGTTTCAGAAATGAGACTTCTATAAGTTATCTGGAATCAATTACCTGTGTTGACACATACTCATAAGAGAGAATGTGAGATTGAATATATGAAGAATATTAAGCTTCCCAAGCATTTGGTATATACTCAAGAGTTTGTGGTTTATTTAACAAGCTAGTCATGTGCCTTTGACTATATTTCTTGATAAATCCTGATGAAAAGCTCTATTTGACCTTTTCATATTGGATGCTCCTAATAAAAGTATTTTTAGCAGGCTGTAGAGGTTCTACAATGAGGCTAGCACACCTGATGTGGCATCAAATCTTTGTTAGGTTCTGAGAAATAAATGTATTTGAAGTCCTATTACCCAAATTGTTTTTCCACTCAGATCTAGGATTAAAATAGTGCTAGTCTTAAAACTAGTTATCAATTATTTAGCAAAGGTTTCTTTCATTAAGTTTTTAAACAAACTCCTAGGCAGAGGTTCCTTATTCCACTCACATGTCGTTACAGTGTATCTTTGCATTTATACTAGGCTTAGATATATTTATTGCTATCCTTTTTTTTTTTTTTACTCCTAACCACAAGCTATAATAAGGGACGATATAAGCTGTACCCAGCTGCTGAAGTCCAAATACTGTAATTTCTTCTTATTTTCTTCCACTGCTGTTATAAGAAGCAAATTTTTTCATCTGCTGTTATTTCGTCAGGGAGAAATATACTATAAAAGAGCTGCGAGGCAAGCTTCTCACCAAACGCTTGAGCTGATACAGTAGTTTGCAGACACTCTAAGCAGATCCTGGAAGAGTCTAGCAGTTCTTCTAGCAACAGACTTGAGACTGTTTGTATATCATTCATGAGTAAAGCTTTGCCTCTGATAAAAGCCTCATCTAAAGTGGACTATAGTTTAACCCAGAGTTGTTCTAATGTGGTCTGATTTGTCTTAAAGCTTCATCTTACTGAATTCCTTAATTTTAGAAACATTTCACCTTGACGTGGCAGGAGTTAGAGGCACTACAACTGGGCAAGAAGAGAGGTCATCACTAGTTTCTGCTTCTAATTTTCTGTAATCCATTAAAAACAAGCTGAGGAGGGAGAAAATAATTTTATCCATATTAATAGCTAGCCAAGTCTATTTAGAAGATAATCTATTGAAGTAATTCAGACACTTCCTTTTGTCATTAGAGCTTTGATTATTTTTCCACTCATTTAATATATTATTAGCCATGATGAATCATGAAGTAGAAGCTGATGAATAAGGTATCTAGGAATCATGGACAAAAAGAACTTTGTAAGAAACCATGAAACACTCAAGTAATTAGCCCAGTATATTCTTTCAAAGCCTTACAAAAACTTGTTGATTCAAGATTTTTTACATGCCCTATTCTTCTCATACTTTGACCACTTTCACAGGTTTAGAAGCTCATTAGAAGGATGCTGTTTAGTCATATAATTCTTTTGTCTCTAAAACTACTTCAAGTGATGGGTCCAGAGTAGAGGTGGCAATGTTGTCAATTTCTGCGAAGCAAGTTTTACACTGTATGTGTAGAGCCAGAAACTCCCTGGATAACCTGCACTTCCTGGAGTGCAGGAGTGCATTTGTAACAACCTTAACAGCATTTTCTATATCCTGTCAACAGTGATGAGGATTATCATTAAGTAAGCCAGAGCAAAACAAATAATGCTTATTCAGCAAGATCTGAGATTCCAGATTATATTATTTCAGGACTATTACAACAAAGGTTTCTCTATTTGCATTTTATTTCTTTTTAACTTAATTAGAAAAAATTGGGAATGAAAACCAAAGACAGGGGTAATGTATTTCCTTGTCAGGCAGTCAATCTGAAATTTTAGTTATGTGCTGTTACCTGATCAGACTAGTTATCATTTCAATTCTAGACAAAGTTTTCATATGAAATTGACTAAAATCTTTAAAATTACTGCATTGATGACTGCTTTGTGCTATTTACAGTATCTGTCATTATACAGAGTATAAGGAATATTGGCAGTAGCATTTTCAGATTACAAAGGCATACTTGTAGTGACAAAGCAACATACCACAGGTACTCTACTAGAAGTAAGGTAAAGCATTGTCTTAAAAATAAACTATTTATTTACAGTTCATGTAAAATGAGTGATTTTGTTCATTTGACATCAAAATCAGATGTTCTATGTTAAAATGAAAACCAAGGTGTGCAATTAATAGAAAAAAATGCAAGAATTTCTACTCCAAATGTAGCTATTTTTAGCATAATAACAAAACTAAAATTCACAGGACTCTAACTGGTTTTGACCACCAATTCTAAGTAGGTTGCCTTTTAATTTAAAAAGTTATTTTAAAAGAGTGTAACAAAGTGTATGAGCTTGGGCTGATAACTACGTAGATCAATTTAGACGTTATCCGAGGGAGAAATGCCCAGTTGCAGAGAATCCTCTTGGTATATGTGGTAAGATACAAAATTTTAAAAATAGCAACAATAAAATAGGAGTTAGAGTAAGCAAGAAACATGCTGTGAGCAGGTAATTTATGTATGTGTGTATACAGTAATAATACATATATATGTAAAAAGACTGTGAAGAAAGAACAGAATGATAGCTAATAAGGGTATTCAAAGAATTATTTATTTTTTTTTCTGATTTGCCCTGTAAGATCACTTTCAATCATTTTTGGCACCTCAGGGTCAGCCATCTGACAATTCTGTGTTTCTGAATTATATGGAAATATTTTCAGAATGCTTGCCGCTGCATAAAACCAAAATGTTAATGGCTTCACTCAGTCAAATTAAATTTTAATGGCCATGGTTTAATTTTTCTTTTAGCCCATTCACATCCTTTAAGTAGCATTAAATGTGATTCAGTTGTCTTCTAATATCACAGCTGACCTGAATAGCCTTTTCAATTAGCCTTTTAGATGAAGCAGATCTGATACATTTTAAATAAATAAAGATCTCTTTTTATTGGTTAAATGCTGATATTCACAGCTCATTTAATCCATTTATTGAGATGCTATGTCAAAAAAACAGGTTTTTGTACAATGCTGGTGAATAATGTGTAGAGATGAGACAAAAAAAAAAGCAATATCTTTGTTTTGTAAGAGAAAGGAATTTAAAGGAATAGGAGCTCCAAAAGATCCATTTAAGATCTTAAGACAGCTGCATGACTGAGAAATTAACAAAATAATTTGCCAAGAAGTTACACATTGAAAACAATTTAGTAGATGGTGAGAAAAATAGAGCTGGCAGTGCAGATTCCTTTCAAATTTATTTTGACATTTTTCAAATAATGTAATCTCTTTAGTAGATGTCCCATGTTTTTTAAATTGTGCATTCTATACTAATATAACACATTTTAATCTTTTCATGAATTATTTTGGTGTTTACAATGTAATATGCTTTTTACTTATAGAAAAAGCAATATGAATTGTTAGAAATCTACCATAGTTCATTCAAAAGCATCTTTGATGTTTCCATAATTCTGTTTGATGCTTGTTCTCATTTTTGGATGACAGATTTTCAAAATCTTCACTACATAACAGAGATGGCCTACTGTGATAAAACCTTCACTGTGTATGGGCAGGCACAGGGAAAAACGCTTCTGGGTTTACTGCTCAGCATGGGATACAACAAAAGCAATCTAAAATGTCTTTTATGTAGAAGAGCTGGGCTGACGGTCATTTGGATTGTAGATGTATCTTTTCTAGTGGCATTGGTTATCAAAGTGCAGGAGAATGGTATTGCCAGTAGCTAGAGAAGATTTCAGCACTGACTTCAGTTTTGCTGTTTACTTGCTTGTATCAGATTATAAACCTGCCCACAAATAACTTGCTTTCTCCTGATGTAGAGTTTTAGCTGTAAAATAAATACCAGCCTATCATGACAGCTCACTCATTAGACTCACCTAAGTGGAAAGAAGCCATGACAGCCGTCAGTATGAATAACAGTACTCCCAGCTTGAAACTTCAGTGGCTTGTGCAGTGGCACTCTGAGATAATATACCATTAGAATTCCAAAATGTTTAAACAGATTTTGCATTATTTACACAAGTTTCTAGACAAGTTTGCCAAACTGAATGTTCTGAAAAGTTTTAAAAGGGGATTATAGGGCAACTATTTGTACTCCTATGTAGGATGTCCATGTAAAATACTTAACAACCTATATTTTACTGACCAGGCCCATTTTAGTGGGTTAGCAATAAAACTAAAATTGCTCATTCATCATTTTAGAACAATTAACTTGGTACTGTTTACTATGAGCATTATGAAAATTAAACATATAAATACTAAGTTCTGGTATGACATATTGAAACACTCCCTTTTCCCTTTTCCCTTTTCCCTTTTCCCTTTTCCCTTTTCCCTTTTCCCTTTTCCCTTTTCCCTTTTCCCTTTTCCTTTCTTTTTCTTTTTTCTCTCTTTTTTTTTTTTTTTCTCTGAAGGTGCAGTGCTCTGCCTTTCCTTGAACATGGTTCTCCCAATATATGAATATGACATTTTTCAGTGAGCTCACATTTTTCAGTGAGGTCTTTTGCAGAGGACACAGGCATTGGTGCTGATGCAGTTTGAATAGGATACCATTTCATCCAAAATACCACATCAAGTCCAATGGCCCCAGGCATTATTATATCATGCAATCTGGGGCTACAGCTGGGGGCAGGTTGCATGATACAGAGCATGTACTAAAATTGATTTATCAGGATAATTTTATAAGGTGGAAAATCATGGCCTACACTAAGGGTGAACTATTGCTCTTTGAATATTTTGGTAATTTGGGAGTAGATTAGTATAGATCATGGGGGAATAAAAGCTGTTCTGATTAAAAGGGAGCTTTACAAATAATTGGTACCTAACTTTAACATGTACAGAAATGCATTCATAGACTGAATGAGCTTCATTTTCAAAATCTGTGGAGAGAATGACAAGTAATTCTTTGCAAGAAAATCTCAGGCAAGATCAATTATACCCTTAAAATATTCTGTAGAAGAGTTGTGTTATATGTGCTGCAGTTAATTTGAAGTGCATAAAATAGGGATTATGCAGTTTGCAGACTCATTCTTTTTTCATGCTACTGATATCAGATATAATAGGAATATGATAGCGAATATGAATATCTAATTTTCAGTAATTTTTTAATTTTATCACATGCTTTACAATGTAACAAAATCTAAATTCAGTGAAGATTTGATTAGCTCTTTTTGAAATTTTTAGAGGCTTTTCACTAATGTTTGGATTGTTGTTTTTTTTTTTTTTTTTTTTAATAGTAAAGACAAAAGAATTATGTTACTATTTGGGAAAAGGCTTGATGAAATGGGATGCTGACAACATGAACATTGCAAGCCAAAATATATCATTGTTATTACAGAACAGTTCTATATCCAGAAACCAAAGTAGATTGTACATTTGTATTTACAGTTACTTAGAAAATATGTCAAAATTTTTATAAGTCTTGCTTTGTTTTCTGTGGAAATTTTTAAATTTAACAACTGGACAAATATCATTCTGTTACCTTGTAGGGGCTATAATTCAAATGATTTTTTTTTTTTTAAGTGAAATGTGTTACTTAGTCAGAATTTCTCTTCCATGAAGTATCTCAGTATAGAATTTTCATATACATTGTGTAATTTCACTTAAATACAGGGATGTGTGCATCATGGAAGAGATAGTTAGAGGCACAGAAAGCTGTGTGAAGAGTTGCAATGCCTTTTCAAGATATCTGAAATATTTTGATTCAGGTTTTAGCCTAGAAATTGAAACAACAACTTGGATTAAAACATTTATTAGTTATTTATATTTTCTTGTCCAACTTAGAATCATAGAATAGTTAGGGTTGGAAAGGACCTTGAGATCATCTAGTTCCAGCCCCCCTGCCATGGGCAGGGACA